>JADLZL010003854.1:0-54259 GCA_015844335.1 Chrysopogon serrulatus | reverse complement strand
ATGTGGCATGTACTGTTTTCATCAGTATCACATATATCAAAATCAGCATCTTCCATTGCACTTTCTTGAAAAAAAATTATGGAGAGCCATACATGCAAGTATATTATCTTGCTTTGCTTTTGCATCGAGTAACTAGGCAATTGCAACAAAATTCTCCACTTCAGCTTTGAAACTCAACAAATGTCAATCACATTACGAAGACACGAATTTTTATAGTTGAACACCTCATTTTCCCCTCTTCACCTCTTGGTCCTAGGCCTTGTTGATACTTCGGCAAGTGATACTTTCTCCCCTTATATGGCACCAGATAACCTGGCCAGTTAGAATAACCCAAGTTGACAAGGTTAAACTTTCCTAAATGCAATTGAATTTAGATAACACAAATCGGATCTATAAATCTCAATATAATGGTAATCATTGAGGCTACATGAGATTACTAGGTAGAGAATGTGGAAATTTGTCACCAAAATTGTTTATAGTGTCATTGAAGACTCTCACGCCATACACTGATCCTGACCATCTTGTTTATGGTGTCATTGAAGACTCTCACGCCATACACTGATCCTGACCATCCAATGAGAGCAAAAGTGAACCACATATCAAAATAACATATATCGAAAACAATCTGTGAGAAGTACTCATGTCAATCAATATGTTGAAGGAGCTTTGATGCTAGCACCTCAATGGGAACATGGGTGCCATCCTCCAATGCAATTATTGAAATACGGTGACAATCTTCGAAAAATGGCCTGAGGCCTTGATAGGCCCAGAAGACCCATTAGCTATGTTATGTATTGGCGGTTTGGAGGCTCCTTATCCCTCTTTTAACCATTTCTCTCATGTCATAGCTCCTTGTGGTGATGGTCTCACTGTTCTCTCCCTTTGCTCTTTCAGCGCCTAGCGGCAGCGATGGTCACAAGATGCTTAGGTTCGCGGCCGCCGGTGGCCGCATGCGCCGGGTTTCATGGCGGTGAGCCTCCGGCGCCGATCCGGTGGTGGCTTAGGGACATTTAGATCTTGCGAGTGGTTGTGTTGCACACGCGAATGGGCTCAGCGGACCTCGTTGATAGGGTCCATGGGCCCCATCGACGGCTTTGTTGTTTTTTGTTTTTCTTTACTGAAGCGCCACCATAGAGTATTAATCGAGAAAATAGGTACTTCATCGCTGAAAAAACTAGACCGCAACAAGACTTCAGATAGAAGGAAATGAGGAGGAACGAAGAAGAGCTAGTGAGGATGAGAGACAGATCCTGTCTTGCTCATGCGGTCTCCTCCTTCGATGGGGCCTGAGAGGTGTGAGAGGAGCGCTATAGCTACGACGACAAGGTGGTGAGAATGAGAGGTAAGAGGTAACCCTAATGCTTCTCTGAGGGGACAGATTTTGTTCCCACACACAGTTTGGGCACAAGCTAGGTTTGCTGGGAACCGACGTTTAGAGTGTTTTCAAACAAGCCAAAGCAACGGCTTGCTTTTGCATTCGTTGGGCCTGGCTTAGTGCCTTTGCAGCCTACCAAACAGGTGAGAGTTGTATTAGTCTAGTTGGCCCCTTAGCCAGGCATCCAAACACGTCCTGACTCCCCTTCTAATATGTGTTGATTTGTTTGATTTCTTGATGTGGTGGATGCTATTTGGATTTGATTTTCAGAACTTGTATAGTTAACCTTGGGCAAAGTTATTTGCCAATTTTATCTTTTTTCTAATTTTAGGAATAGACTAATTGCTCCGAGCTGGATCCTGCCTAATTGAACACACTAGCAACAACAAATCCATTCTGGCGATCGTTCACCTGTTTCCGATTCAGCGAATGATCCGACAAAGATCTTCAGTCTAAAGGCCACTAGTCTGAGGTGCGTGCGCCGCATGTATAGGTAAAAACGCTACATGCTGCTAATGTCGGTTTAGAAAGGCAAAACATTTATTTTAAATTGTTACAACTTTCAAACGATATATCCATTTTTAATTTTGTTCGCATCGGTGTGTATTCTACATAATGAGACAAACAAAACTAAACCCCCAGTTACTTATGTTTTGAAAAAAAAATTATTCAAGTAATAAATTTGTGTACTAACTCATAGCATATAACTTATCTACACAAGTTATATAGAATAGTTTGTGTACATAACTTACATAGAATAACTTTTATACGCAAGTTGTGTTTGATAACTTGTGTACATAAGTTGTGTTTCTAAGTTATAAGTTAATTTGTTCCTTTTATGTTTTATACTTTGTGCAAGTTTTGGTATAATTTATAAGTTAATTGTTTCCATTATGTTTATTAATATTTTGTAACTAAGTTGTGTCTCCCACTTGTGTTTCTAAGTTTTTCACATAAGTTATAGATACAATTTATATGTTATAAGTTTTCGATACCCATGATTATTTATTTTTACTTATTATTTTTAATATTAAATATTCTACATATCTTCTAATATTTACAAGATAGAGAGGGGATTTGATAGAAATTAGAGTTGCGCACAAGAAGCAAACGTATTCATGTAACTTGTTAAGCAAGTTCAGATTATAGAATACAATTTGTATTCTGTAATATAGGATGTAAAAGTTACCATTATTTTGCTCGTCCATCCTTTTTTTAAACCTTTTCCCCGTGTTCCCAAAATAATAGTTTCTGAAATAAAAAAATGACATGAAACCTAAAGAGAATGCTACTATAGCATATGAAAATAAGAAATAATATTGTCTACTTAAGGCTCTAAGTTATTTCTCTAACTTATGCTAAATAATATTGTCTAACTTAAAGCTCTAAGCTATTTGTGTAAGTTATGTTGTGTAACTCTATTGAGAGTAGCACGTTCATTTGTGCGCTCGTGCGAAAAGAAAAAGAAATCGACGCTTCTGGTACGAAAAGAGAAAAAAGTTGGTCCGCCTGTCTAATTAGGAAAGAGATGGGATCATAGATTATCTTTTTGATGAGAAAGGGAGTGCTGGTCTGAGCGTTCACCCGATTGTAATCGGGTGAGCGTTGGCTATTTAGCCGTCCCACACTAACAACGCCAGGTTGCCTCGCTTTGCTTAATTACCTAGTAGAAGCCGCAAATGGTTCTGCACTTCTGCAGTGATCGATATTTTCAGAGTTGTTCACGCTTGTGCGTTTTACACAGGTCCCTCCACGTTCTTCCAAGTTAGCCACTAAACGGCCGGTACACCTTGAGCGCGTCGACGACGTCAGCTATGGAACCGGCGGCGGCGGCAATGGAGACGAGGAGGCATGTGAAGCTGAGCGTCTGGAGGCTGATCCACCTGGGGCTACCACGAGGCACGCGGCGCTGCTTGATGTACATCTCGACGGGGAAGTAGACAGCGAGCGGCCAGAACGAGATGGCGCCTAGGAGCCCCGCCACGTCACCGAAGAACGGGAGGAGCATGGCGACGACGGTGGTGACGCACACGAACGACGACCGCCACGTCAGGCGGAACACGCTGAGCGCGAAGGGGCCCATGCGGAGCTCCTTGGAGATGAAGGCGCTGTCGGGCCACGCCGTGGCGGCGCGGCGCTCGACGAAGGCGAAGATGGGCTGGCAGAACACCTGGTACGCGCCGACGAGGTGCACGACGATGGCGACGTTGGCGACGTCCAGCAGCCAGAAGGGCTCGTAGAAGCCGAAACCCGTGAGGAGGTTGTCCGGCGCGTTGTCACCGAAAGCTGCGTAGCCCATGCACCCGCACAGCATGTAGAAGATGGTCGTCGTCGCCACGCTGAGACGCGTCGCCTTCTGCATCACCTGGGACTCCGACGGTGGCGGCGCCTTGATCGTGTCCTGTAAGAACCAGAGTTCGAGAGCAGCAGCCGCCTTGGTTAGAAACAGAGGAATCCAGTTGCTTGGAATTGAACAGTAGTGCAGCTTACTTGGATTTCGATGAGGATGTTTGAGAAGGAGTAGGCGAAGGCGATGTCGCCGAAGGCCTGCAGCGTGTGCCAGATCTTCTGCGTGGAGGTGACGCCGGCGCCGAAGCCGATGCTGGTGAGAGTGCCCTTGAACCCACCGTTGGCTGCAATAATTCATTCCGTCGATTCAGAACGAGCAGTAATAATAGTAACTAACTAAGAATATCCGATTGAAGAAGAACTAAACTAATAACTTACAGATGGTCTGTACGATTCCGAGGGAAAGTCCGATGGAAGAGTAAGTGAAGGACATGACGGCGGCGACAATGGAGAGCCACCAAATCTCATCAAAGTCCGGTATCTGCGAGAAGAGAATCTGCACAACGCCGAAGAGGATCATGTACGGCGTGCTGGAGCTCTTGCACGGATCAGCATGCCCATTTTCATGGAAGCAGCCAGCTCTCCGGATGGCCTTCATGCTGATGGACGACGCGATGGTGTAGCCAATGGCGACGCCGACGAGGTTGGCGTACTGGATGACGCCGCAAAACACCACCTTTTTGCCGCCGAGGTTGGAGCGCACGGCGTCCATGTACGTGTAGTTGCGCTTGCCCGTGTCCGGGTCCCCCGTCCGGTAGCACTCGGCGAGCAGCGTGGCGGTGTAGTAGGTGACGAAGGCGAAGAGGAGCATGGCGGCGGGGCCGGCGACCCAGCCGAGCTGCGCGATGGCCCAGGCGAGGGACAGCACGCCGGAGCCGATTACGGCGGTGATGATGTGCGCGCTGGCCGTCCAGAACGTGCCCTTGCGGCGAGGGCGGCCGTCGTCGTCCAGCCACTCGGCGGCGCCGGCGTTCCCGGCCTCCGCCGACACCTCCATGGGCGGAGGCAAGTGCTTGCTGTTCCCTCCTCCGCCGTTGTGCGGCGATGCTGGTGCCACCGAGGAGCCTGAGCGACCCAGCTGCGGGGCTGGTGCCACTGAGGAGAATGAGCGTGCGAGCGAGCTCTGCCTCCTCATCGTTGTGAAAATGAGAGCGCAGCTAGCAGGTAGGCAAGCGCTTGCGAGTGTTGAGGAAGGCTGCTAGTGCTAGCTTGCTAAGGTGATCGAGGTCGAGGAGAGGCCGTGTGGGAGAAGGGAGGGGAAGGACGAGCCTATATATAGTGGAGAGGTTACATATAGGTGGTCGTGTACTTGAGAAATGAGATATATACAATTCTATTTTTGGTGTTGCAGCATATTGTTAACAAAGTACAAACAGAGATACCAATCTATTTTGGTGTTGCAGCATATTCTTAATGAAGTACAAACAGAGAGAGATATCACCAGATCTATGTCAGGAACAAGAAAATGACAAGGTAAGATTAACACATCTTAGACCACTTTCACTCTATCTACCTAAACTCCAAGCAACTAATAAAATACTAAAAAAGGGTTGTACTCCATAAGTAATAGCTGCTGTGTATCACTGTTGTGGGCAACTTTTTTTTTTTTTGAAATGCAGATTTAGATTCTAACATTAAGTTGCCAAATACCTTCCTGTCACACTTTCAGACTTTGAATATACATTCACACTTTCGGACTTTGAATATACATTTATTGTGATCAGTATGTTCCTTTCATATACTACTCCCTCTGTCCTTAAATACTGCAACTTCTGAAATTGTCTTAAGTCAAATTTTTTAAACTTTGACCAAATTTTTAGAAAAAATACTAAGATGTATATTACCAAATTAGTACCATTAGATTTTTCATAGAATGTATTTTTATAAGATACTCATTTTATGTCATAGATATTGATGTTTTTTTCTACAAAGTTGGTCAAAGATAAAAAAAAGTTTGACTGGCATGGATTCTATGAGTTGCAGCTTTCAGGGACGGATGTAGTACTATACTAGTGAATCTTTTTCCAAATTTCATTTGGTCTGCATTTTTCTAGATAATGGAACAAAGTTCCAGCCATATGGTCTCTGTGTGCTCATGAATGGTCTTATTATTTAGTTTTAGTTGTAGGATCATCTCATGCTTCAACAGTTCAACCAAACATGCGTGGACAGGGACAACAGGTTAACAGTGATGGTCATTGATTTGTCTGATGGCGGGAAGTATTTTGTCGAGACGTAGGCTTTTGTTTGTCTACTACAGGTTATGGCAACAACCAGCAAGTTCAAAAGGCATATGTTGTGCTGAGTATTTTGTGCAGGGAAAGTATTTTGACTCTGCATCAGCTACTGCATATTAAGGTTATGAAGCAACATATATGCATAATCCATAATGCTTCAAGGCATGTGTGCTAGTTGTGGACTAGTATCTACATATTGCCTATTCACCGCAGGCGTGCTCACTTCTACTGACTACATTATTGCACGTGGTCAAAATGGATTAACAAAGACGAGCATACCGTCAAGTACCTATAAACTAGTAGGAATGCACCGTGCGTTGCTGTGGATCTAAAGTAGAAATATAAAAAAGTTACACTAAGGACTAAAAGATATATATATGTATAGATGCAACGTTTACAAAAAATAGAAAATGAAATATATCCATATGAGATCTTGTTTTGAAGAGTTTATTGCGAGAAACACCATGGCGCAATTGGATTTTAATTACGATACTTGGTTTAGGTTGCTAAGACTTCTTTTTTATTTCAAAAAAAATAGCTAGTGGAAGATAAATGAGGTTTAGTAGGCGTAACTGATTTGATGACGCCGCATAACATCACTTTTCAGGATTGGACCAATCAGAGGCAAGAGAATTAGCTTGAAGCATTTAAGCTTATAGGAGTTATAGATTACCTACCTTAGGATCAAGGCATGTAGATTTTATAAATTACCTACATAAGGATCAAGGCATATCAATTTATGGTTGTCAACTAGTTGCCTATTGTTGTGCTGGGTGGTACATAATAATGGCATGAAAAGTGCCTCTGAGGAATCAGCACTTTTTTTTTTTTTTTTTTTAGGGGGGGGGGGGGTTTAGCACTTGAAAGTTATGCTGCCTATCAGGTACCTACATAGGAGACAATAACTATTATATAGCTTTGTATTATGAACAACTTGATTGATGTTCCAAGATTGTTGAATATAATATTATTTCTTTAGTCTGGATGAATGGTTAATATTGTTTTTTAATTTAATGGTTAATTAGTTGTCCAAGATTATTGAATTTTATTTCTTTAGTGATTTTATTTCTTTAGTGTGGACGAATGGTTAATATTGTTTTCAAAATTAATGGTTAATTAGTTATTATGAACAACGGATTTAATGGCTAAATAACGTGCGTTTCTAGAAATGCAAATTGATAGGAAATTAATATATTCCCCTGACAGAGGCATACCGTCAGGAATTGCAGAACCCCTGATGGTAGACAAGTCGGTGAAAGCCTGTTTTTCCTAACAGTTTTGCCACTGATGGGAAAGTTAAAACTGTCCTGCCCGGCAATGGAAGTTTAAAACTTGCTGACGGCACAGTTTAGCGACCAACTGGAAAGTTTAAGCTATTCCCGACCGGGCTACGAGCCGTCAGGCACCATCGTGATGGGAAGCTTGCCAACTGATACATTAGACCTTTCATTGCGGTTACGACCGGTAGAAAATATTATGGTTTTCAGGGCCAACATTCCCTGTCAGTCTATCCCTGTTCGGCTATCCCGGACAGTACAGACCGACACAGAAAAAAACTGACTACGCTGGTGGTTTAGCCCTCCTAAATTACCCCACAGAAAAAAATCTAAGACCAATAAAGACTTTAAATCTCATGGTGACCTACAATTTTAATATAAAATTTATCTTCATCTAACTTAATATGAAATAATTACATTGCATGACAAGTATTTAGGCGATCACCTCTAGAAATAGCTTTACTCCTAGAGGTGTTCAATTAAGATAATGAACATTTGAAATGGTATTTCTAGAGGTCACTTTGAATACCCCAAACCCTTAGCGTTCATGTTTTAGCCCGTTTGGTCCATGTATAGTGTTTTGGTGGAGTTAATCCCACCTTAATTGTTCAAAAATAGGTTTGAGTCAGCTTAGATCCTTGTGATTTCAAATGTATTATACTTTGGATTAATCATTATATATAAAGGCGAAAATGAAATTTTATGCTACACATATACAACCTATTTCACGTGCAGAGTTGGCACAGTTTTGAACGGGGGTGTTACTTAGGCAGAGGTCATTTACTGGTCGCCTTTGAGAAATGTACCTTAGGCAGAGGTTTCTTTACTGATTGCGGCCGCAAGTTCATCCCCTAACTACACCCATATAGCACATGTCTCCAAATCAGATATTTATCCTCAATCATCAATTTACAAGAAAAGGTTGTCAACTACAAAGTTTTATAATTTTTCAAGATCTATAACTTTGGTTTCGATTATTTCTCCACCTGAAATCGTTTGAAGTTTTTTTTTTTTTAAACATGAGAAATTCAAACATACTTTTTGAAACATAGAGGAATTCAAATGAAAAGGTTGTCTAATATAAGGTTTCATAACTTTTTGAGATCTACATCTTTCAAAAATTCGCCGTGCGCCGCTGTGCTTGGTTTCTCTATCTGAGATTGTATAAAATATTCAAAAATTCAAAACATAATTTTTTCAAACAGATGATTCAAATGAAAATGTTACCAACTACAAAGTTGCATACCTTTGAGAGATCTATAACTTTTGTTTTGGCTATTTCTTCTCTAAGGTTGTCTGAAAAATTCAATTTCAAATGTAAAAAATTCAAACATAATTTTCCATGTACTCTTATTTTTCAAATAAAAAATGTCAACTAAAAAGTTGTAAACTTCTTGAGGCCTACAAATATTGTTTTTGGCATTTCTTCCTTCAATGCCATTTGAAATTTTGAGTTTATCATGGTACTCCTATTTTTAGGAGCAACTAAAAATCAATTGTTAGAGGCAGGTGAAATAGGGCTACATCTATAAATCAATTTTTAGGTGTTGCTGTAAATAAAGTTGTCTCTAAAAATTGAAACATTTATAAGTCCTGCTAGAAAGAGCAGCCACCTCTACATCTAGATGCTACTTGCCTATATAGGGAAAGAGGGAAAGACCTTCAGTCGTTACAAAATAAACTCCATTCTAAATTATAAGACGTTTGACGTTTTTTCCCTAAGTTTGACCACTCATCTTATTCAAAAAAATTTAAGCAAACATAATGAAATTTAAGTCAGTCTTAAAGAAATTTTGTTAATAAAGTAAGCCACGCATGACAAAACAAGTGATATTTATACAATTTTTTGAATAAGATAGGTGAGATCTGATAGGTTCTAGGTAGGCTGAATCCATATAGGCAATCAATAGGCGTCCCTGCACATGTGCATTGTGCTGGTGCGTGGGTGCAACACGTACGAGAGCCCAAGCATGACGTATTGCATGTGGGTGCAACATCATGCTTCGCGCGCTAAGAGATAATTGTTGGAAGTCTTATTCTCTGTGCCCACTAACTGCATCTTGAAAACTTTAATCATTCCAGTGTGGATATATAGTTTTCTTTTTACGTGTGTAAAGGCTGATAAAGAGCCGGCAGGATGAAAAGGACGTAAGTGAAACGATTTTTCCTTTACTACACATATAGCTCAAATATATACTCACAGTTCTCGAGGATATTTTGGCAAACGACAACATGCATGGTGGAAGTCGTTAACCTTGCTCGTGGCGTGGCTATCAATTTGGACCATCATTTGGATTTTGAATAAAAAGATCAGTGGAGAATATTATTTATGCTACTGATGTGGATAAGAGCGTGTTTCTTCTCTTTGGACATTTTGTTGGAGACCAATATCTGCGGTTTAGATTGGAGCATATATATAATGCCTAGCCGGTCTCTTTCAGCTAGCTAGGCCTTCTTGTTTAGCATGTACATTAATAAGTTAGGTTCGTACATTTTTTTTTTTGCCGTTTCAACACTTACTTATGTAGGGTAATATGATATGATTAATTATATATATAGCAACGACGACTTTACTGCCTAACAAACTTGGATCCTGGATAATGCAGGAGGGATGGTGGTGAGCTTCACTTCTTTCAGTTGTACTCCCTCGCTACGTAAAAAAAACCGTCATTTTTTACTTTCTTGATCATTCATCTTATTCAATTTTTTATATAAATATCTTCTATCTTATCATGACTTATTTCATCATTAGAGATACTCTAATAATAATTTATTTATTTTATAATGTGGACAAAAATTTTAAATAGCACGAATGTTCGAATACAATGTATGAAAGTAAAAAAATGACATACTTTTTAAGATGGAGGGAGTACACACCAAGAGATCGGCGAATTTTGCAGCGCACCTTTGTGCTCAACATGCTTTGGTGACAAAGCAAAATTTTAGTTGCATGGCTTATTCCTCCTAGCAAGCTGCAGCAATGTCTGCAAACTGATTGTAATGAACCCCTTTAATTTTAATTAATTAATGAAGCGTCTATACAACCACCCCCACCCCCCCCCACCCACACACACACACACACACACACACACACACACACACACACAGAAGAATAGTAGCCCCAGTATTTGGTAGCGCACGATGCAGGATGAATGAATGCAAGTGGGAAAGGTCAAAGCTAGGTGCCGTCGTCCGTCGATCCGACCCGTCCACGCGGTGCGCTTTGCTTTCATGGCAGACACTCTCAGGGCCGGGGATAGATAGATAGAGAGTAGTGGGAGAGCAAGCACTAAACATGAGCCTGATTAGCAGTGTTACAGTATATAGTTGGCATACATCTCTTTCCTGCGATGATGCTCGTCTTATATAGTACTTCCTCCATCCCCCATTTATTAGATGTTTAAGTTTCTAACACCAAATTTATGTAAAAATAAAAAAAATTACAAAATATTCATTTCTTTTGTCATGGCTTTTATTGATAAAAGTTCTTCAAAAATATCTTAATTTTTTTATATTTTTACATAATTTTTTTAAATAAGACGAATGGTTAAACTTGAGGAAGAAAAAGTTAAATGTTTTAGAATGGAGGAAGTACTACGTAAACGCATCAACAGCGCGTGGATGTTCGGCCGTGTTCATGGATCGATCGATCGGCTGCTCGGTCGTCGCTGCTGCTGCAAGAGAGGACCGGCAATTTGTTGTCCTCCCTTTCAGTTGGGAAGCACGTTTCTTAATCCCGGTTGGGTTAGGGCTACATGCATGAGTGCATGCGTGTCCATTTCCTGTCATACGGTTATTGCTGCTTTATTGCTAGTAGCTTGTTGGGTTTCCGTCGATCAGTCGAGCTAGCCTTTTGCTGTTCATGATCCGGAGGAGGAGCGCGCGCGCGGGCCCTGCATTTGCATAGCTCACCATCATCACACTTTACAGATAGACACGGTATAAGGTACGGTACACCGAACATATGTATGTATATATATATTGCCAGATGTTGATGTCGGCTTAAAAAAAAACTATCGATTGATCTTAATCTCTTCATGTTGAGCAAATGCTAAGTGCCTAAATAAATCGATAAAAGTTGAAATGGAGATCGATCATTTATAGAATTAAGAGAGATAACATCAGCACATCATTAATTCACTACCGACCTGTGAATGAAGAAAAATAAACAAAGCTAGTTACTAGTAGAATTCAGAGTAGCAGGCTTGGCGCTGGCCCGCTACTGCGTTGCACCTGCACGCAGCGGCTGTTCCTGCTCACTGCTCAGGGCTCTCAGCTTTGCTGCCGTGCTGATGTCCGGCCTGGATTGGACTGCCGGTCTGCCGCACAGCCGCCAAGGCACAGCCGGCTGCCGCACTGGCGTCTTACAGAGAGCCGGAGATCAGGCAGAGTCGCGGAGGAAGGAGACGAGTCGGCAGCAAGAAAGAACGACGGAGATGGCGAGACGCGGATCTAGAAATATTAAATAGTTCGAACTTATGATTAGTAATATTAAAATTGTGCTCTTCTTGTAAGTACACTCGTACCCATCAAGTTGTTGTGGATCAGCTATGTGCGGCACGCACACTTTGCCAAAAGAAATGTTAAAAAATAAATAATTAGTCACTAGTTCTGAAGAGAAGTTCTTCATGGATACATATAAATGTTGGATATTCAATGTTTGTAGAATACACATGAAATCGCTTAAAGTTATTGAGAAATGAATTCAATACATCTATTTAATTAGTATCTCAATTAAAAACGGATATGAATATTAATATGCATTTTTCAAGTTTTGGCGTATACATACGAATGTTGGATTTCCGGTATTCATCCATAATCTTTGGACATCTATTTTCAGACATATTCTTTTGACAACCTGTAGAAATGTGTACGATGGTAGCAGGCCATAGCCGAGAGAAGGGTACCGGCCGGGTTTGAATGAAAAAACGTTTACGGGCGCGTGTGTGTATTTCACATGACAACAAATCATGATGTCGTGGAGGCTTAAGGCCGTTGTTTGGGTGTCTATGCAACCCAACCATTTTCATGGGCCTTTGGCCCAATGTATGGTAGTGTACTTTTCAGGTTTTTTTTTGAGACCTGGGTACAGACGCAGACGCTCACATCTACCCCTATGAGCACTTTTAAACAACTGAGGTGAACTGGCAAATCTCGAATTGATGAAGTCACAACAGACGTCTCGCTATCGGCAATTATGTCATCTACCACCGAAAAAATAGCGCCATCAAATCCTGGGATAAATCCAGTGAACGGGCAAATTTTGAATTGACCAAGTCACCACACACGCTCTCGCTTATCGACGGGGTGCGTCGCCCACCACTGAAAAAATAGTGCCATCAAATCCTGGAATAAATCTAGAAAAATATGAGCAGCCGTGTCAAGTCTAAGACTTGAACCCGACACAAGGAAGCCAACTAGCTAAGCTATGCTAAATTCACTTTCATGTTTTTTATTTACATACCATATTACCTTTTATATTAAGTCAAAAAATTATATTTTGACTAACGATCTCATAAATGTATATTGGTTCATGATATAATATTTATGTTTCTAGATTGGTCATGAAAAAAATACTTTCATAATATATATCTGACTCACATTTTTTGAAACTATAAGAATTTTTAAAAAGGGGTGGTCAAAGCTAGTAAAGTTTAACTTAGCACAAAACTAATGTCACATGGAAAATAGAATAGAGAAATAATCGTCCTTTTCCTTTATCTTATAAGTCGAACTTACCGGCTATTTGAATATTATTTTTCTCTCACAAAGAAATCAATCGACTTATTTTATCAGCCGGTTTATGCGACTAGCCGAACATGTCGAATATATAGAGACAGCCCCACCAAAAAGCCATACAAGCACGCCACCGTAAACAATAAGTCATGCGATATTTTGCGTGAAACACGAGCACTATATGGCCCATATGGAGATTGAACCATTACCTCGAGGCTCGCACGTTAAATTCTCTAACCACAAAGATAGTTGTATCCATAAACATCTTCATCTTCTCGTATTATCTTTGTCCAAAATTTGAAATAAGCACTTAGAACTCTAAACAAATTTAAATGATAAGTTTTTAACTGCAAAGTTATAGATATTGTTGAGACCTACAACGTTGCTTTTGGTTGTTTCTTCATGGTTCTTTGAAAAAATTTCAAATGTGACAAATTTGACCGTAAATATTCCAAATGAAATTCTATCTTTTTAATAAATAGAAGCTGAATCTAATGGTTCTAATTGATTTCAAATACAGTAGTTGTCAACTACAGAGAGTTGTAGGAAAATGTGTAAGTCATCCGTGGACATTAGATGACTTAATCCAAAAGCTATGCACTTCCGTTCCTTGAAGCAATGTAGGTCGACTTATCGCAAGATACCTCAAGGATATTCTAAACAAGAAAAGAACAATGTACCACAGATTTTACCACAGGGAATCTAACGCATTGGTAATTCCTAGGTCGACAGGGTGGAACATGATACAATCTCAAAGTTTTAAATCACTCTGCAGTGTGGCGTTACACAGCGTCCTTGCCATAAACATTTTAGCTAGGGCCTTGTTCGGTTGGGTTGCAACTTGCAACTTTTTCCACTCTCTCTCCATCACATCAATTTCTACCCGCATATATAGAGCATTAAATGTTAATAAAAAATAACTAATTACACAGTTTAGTTGTAAATCACGAGACGAATCTTTTGAGTCTAGTTAGGCCACGATTAGACAATATTTGCTAAATACAAAAGAAACGCTACAGTTACAACTTTTTTCAACGTCTCCCAACCGAACAAGGCCTAGGAGGAAGGAGGTTACAGTCGAGTACTTCAGTAACAAACGAAAACAGAGGATACAGTAAGAACCCTAATAATCTAGCTTCGACGAGCAGTCTGTGGACAGCCAGTCCGCAGCGAACAGTCACGACACCAACACTAGCTCTCCAGTGTGCGTCACACCTACGCACAGACTCGCCGGCACGTCATGTCGTGCCGTCAATCGATCAGAGGATGCACCAAAAGCTGAGACATTTTGTACAGGATGGAACGGGGGAGAGCCAAAAAGCCCGAGCCCTGATTAGACCTTGTTGTCTGTGTACCCACCCAAGTGAGCACGACGATGAGCAGAGAGCAATAATGCTAGCAGCTCTGGGCTGCTACTGTGTCCGGTCATTACGACGACGGGCTGAAGCAGGAGCAGGAGCAGCCCAGCAGCCGCAGGATCAGCCGGCCAGCCTTCTGCAATCAGTCATGACAGTTTCAGTTCGTGCGTTTATATGATGATCAGATCAGCTATCACATTCACTGTACCCGGTCATGCATGTTAAATAGGTCATCACATGGACGCTAAGACGGTAATAAGAGTAACTAGAAAACTAAGTTCTCTCATCTTCTTGTTTCTTTTGCAATTGCAATCGTGGTTTCTGAATGTTTTCAAAGCTACTCCTACGCAAATGCATCTTTGCGATCGATGCAAAATGGACTGGCTGCAAATAAATGAATCATAGGCAGCATGTAATTAATGCGTACCCTCGGTCCTGGCGGCTTTCCGTAGAGCATGTCCGGTGGAACCCCGTAGAGGTCGTCGTCGACGGGTTTGGCCGCCGTGAAGCACGACCTCCTCGCCGCCCCCGCTGCCGCCGCGTAGGCTCCGGAGTCGGCCACCTTGCTTCGCTTCGTCTGAATGTGCCCCTGCGCCGGCGCCTCCGCCGCCGTAGCCAGCTTGTTGGCAGCATCGAAGCCGTCGCCGCCGCGCCATCTCCCCTGCACGACGACGAGCCATAAGCCCATCACCCATTAATTCGATCGATAAGCAACAAGCCAATACATCGTCAAAACCAGAGCCGTTGACAAAAAGAAAGTTGTTGTTGTTGTAACTGATGATACGCGTACCGTCTTGGGCGCTTTCTGCGGCGTTGCGAGGTCGAAGAACGGGGTCATGGCCGCCGCCGGCCATGTGCCGTTACCGCCGTTGCCGATGCCGATGCCGATGCCATCGCAGTCGTCGCTGCCGCCGCCATGGTGGTTCCACTCCCCGAACGCCGGGATGCGCATGCGCCTTGCGTTCGGCATTGTTATTGTTGTTGATCTCTGAAGCATCAGGAACACAAAGGCAACCGTCGTCAGTTGCTACTTGCAGGCATGCCTATGTGAAGTGTGCAAATGCAATACGCTGTTGACTGACCTTCATTACCAGGAGAGAGAGAGAGAGTTGGCGAGAGGAAAATTTTGTTCACAATGGAAACAGAAACTACGCCTTGTTCAGTTCCTCCCCAAATTGCAAATTTTTTCACTCTCTCTCCATCACATCAATTTCTACCCACATATATAGAGCATTAAATACTAAGGAGCAAGAGGTGCAGCTGGCATAGCTCAGCAGTGTCCGGTGTGTCTCGTAAGGAAGAAGAGGACGGTAGTGGGGTGGGGGCCCACCAGGACATGTACAGTGTACACCCGGTCCCGGTGTGCTTCGTAAGGAAGAGGACCAAGGGCAGTGGGGCCCACCTGGACATGTAGACCCAGGGCGTGTTTGGGACCAATGGGACAGTGCAGATTGTTACTCTACCTTTGTATGCTCGGACTAGAGGCTCTTTGCAGCACAGTCGGTGCAAGCTATTCGGATCCTATCAACTGTCGATTAGTAACTACTCCCTCCGTCCCATAGAGTTTATCGTTGGAAAACCGTGTCCCCCTCACAAACACGTTTTTCGGGCGACGTTTTCAATGGGACGGAGGGAGTAGTTAACTAATAATTAGTTTATAAAAATTTAAATAGATAAGTTAGTAGATGAACTAATAGGTAAACTAATGACTAATACAAAATTCAACTAATACTAATTTACTAGTCTATAAAATCTAACTATTTAAACTAGTTGTTAGTTTATTGGATTCAAACATGCCCTAAAACTGATAAAGCCAAAAATAGTAGTTTTAGTAGCTCTTAATTTATTTGTAGATGAAGGGGGAAAAAAAGAGCTTCTTACTGCATGAAGAAATCGGAGTTGAAGCCAGTTGGAGCTCTACAAAGCGTTACAACAATATTTTTCTCTAAAAAAATCTATCGTTTAAATTTATCAGTGGGCTTATAAATCTCGCCGAATATAAGATTAAAGTACTTAATGCTTTTTTCTGAAACCCGGTGTGTACTCTTTTGTGTAGTACTGCCACTTTATTACCTTACAAGACTTTTGCTGCGCTGCTGGACGCACGGCGGTCCGCATGAAGTCGAAGCACGGGGTGACGGGCGGCCAGTGGTCGTCGTCGACGCCGCCGGCACCGGCATCGCCGCCCGGGTAGTTGTTGTTGTTGTAGTTCCAGTCGCCGAACGCCGGTATCCGGTGGTACTGCTGCCACCCGGCCGCCTCCATCGTCGATCGATCTGCAAGAGCACGAGCAATTAATAATGTTAGACTCTGCTAGTGTGCTAGTAGTATGCATGTACCTAGTACTGTAAATGTTGATCGATCACGAGCGCGCTCAAGCTAGCAATTAATCGCTTGCATTGCTTACCTCCGGCGTCGCCGGCCGGCGATCAGCACGTACGCAGGAGGAGGACACCGAGGGACGGAGCTGCGAGGGGCGAATCGAAGCACGCAGTCGGATCGACACTACTCTTTCGTTGCGAGTGGTTTCCTCTTTTGGCCGGCCGGCTTCAATCCCTAGCTTGCGGCGTACACACCCACTCTATCTTTCGTGGTTTCCGTGCCAAGCACACACTGCACCAGACGATATCGAGAGCCAAGCCGCTAGCGAGATCGATCGAGTGGCAAAAGAACAGGCGCGCGCTGCGAGTGGGGATCTCGCTCGCCTGCATGTGTATATATTTATGCACTCGTAGTCGTAGATCCATCGAGGGCCGTGTCGTTGTCGTGTCGACTACTACTGACTACTATCACGGCTTGGTCACGACGGCAACTTACGGTGGGGTCCAATCTGAGCCTTGGCGCCAGAGAAAACTGGGGAGAGGGGGCAGGGGCGCCGGGCCGGGGCTAGTCAAAGGCGTCAGTTCCTGGCGTGACTCCTCAGTCCTCAGGTGTGCTCGCTCCTCCGGTCGGTTAAAGGGAACTACTACTTCCGTCCAAAAAATGACGTTTTGGGCGTTCGTATCACAAGTTTGACTCGATTTGTAAAAAAATATATATAATATTTATATCTCCAAATAAATTTGTTAAAAAACTAGATCTAAAGATCTTTTCAACAATACTAATTATGATACTAATCGATGTTATTTACTATTTTTAAAAATTGCCAGCAATCGTTTCTCGGGAAGCGAAAACGACATCCTTTTTGGGGCAGAGGGAGTACATACTGTACTATAACTCATCACAGCATCAGCGCCTTTGTTCTCTTTGGTGAATTTTATAATTTTTCTACTACTCTCCATCACATCAATTTTTACCCGCATATGGAGCACAAAATATAAGTAAAAAAAATAACTAATTACACAGTTTAGTTGTAAATCACGAGACGAATCTTTTGAATCTAGTTGGGCCATGATTGGATAATATTTGTCAAATACAAACGAAACGCTACAAAGCGGGGAAATGCAACTTATTCACCAAAGAGAACAAGGCCCAGCTGGAGAAGTGAAGCACGAAGTACTACGTACCAAAAAAAAAAACTCGGCCCTTGTTCTCTTTGCAACTTTTTCCACTCTCCCTCCATCACATCAAGTTTTTACCCACATGTATGGAGCACTAAATGTAAGTAAAAAAAATAACTAATTGCACAGTTTAGTTGTAAATTACGAGACGAATCTTTGAACCTAGTTGGGCCACGATTGGACAATATTTGCCAAATACAAACGAAAGTGCTACAGTTGCGAATTTCACTCTCTCTCCTCCATCTAAACAAGGCCTCGGCATTAGCAACCCGTTTGGGCAATTGGGGTACCTGCAAAACAAAAAAGAAAAAAATCGGTGTCAATTCAAATATGCACACAACCCGAAAGTGGCACCATGTTTAAACTCTGAACGGCTCATCAAAGGCATTGAAACTAGGCTCGCTTGCACTGGCATACAATACAACCATGAAAAAAAAAAGCTCGGCATTAGCTATCCGTTTGGGCAATTGGCAAAAAAAAAAAATAATAAAAAAAAATCACGAACTCAAATATGAACAGACCAAAAGTATTACAGCATTATAAAAACTTACGCACAGCCAAAAGTATGACAGCATGTGTAAACTTTCTTTGAACGGCTCATCAAATGGTTGCATTGGCATCCAACCATGACCATATGAAGATAGATATGGTACCGCAAAACAACTCCACACCACATGACATCTCGTTCGGCCACTCAAACGAGTTCTCCTTCTTCGCTGCAACCATTGCTGAATACTCCGTAATCTGTGTCACAGAACTTGAGAATTTGAGGCTAAACTAGCTGAACCACAAGCTCATGATAAAGAAAAGTCATGCTTCTTGAATGTAATTTTTCTAACTCTGAGATTTGTTGTGACCCCCCTCTGCGACTAAACCCAAAAGGAGAACTTCAAGTCATAAATTCAAATTCATTAAGGCAAGATGCTGCCACTTGCATAATATCAGGACTTGATGCAAGAGCTCAATCTCTACCTCAAGCTTTGACGACAACATTACTGCCACATCTCCCCAACCTAATCCTTTTGTCCCGAATCCCCAACCTAATCCTTTTGTCCCAGAAAGACCGTTGCTTTGGGTTTTTGTATGTGCCGCAAGTTTGACTCAATTTATAGAAAATACGTTATAACATTTGTATTTTGAAATAAATTTATTAAAAAACTAGATTTAAAGATCTTTCCAAAGATATATACTAACTATGTAACATAAATATTATTAATACTTTTTGTATATATATTTAATCAAAGTTGACTCTCGGGAAGCGAACACGACAATGATTTTAGAACGGAGGAAGTATGTTATATGCAAAACAAGGCAGAAGCACAGGTACATCAGTCACACTCACACTGCATGAGGACACACCGTCACTTGCCTGCTTTTGGCTTTGGAACTGGAGATGAATTGATGATGCACTTTGAAATATGTAAGTTTTTATTTTCAAAAGTTGTTACATGGATCAAGAGAAGGTTTGATTACATATATTGAAAGGATGGACAGTAAACGAAATTGGTTGTGTGTCCAAGTAACCTAAGTTGTGATCCTAACATGCTCAACCAAAATACCACATCACTTTTGGCCCAGGGAAAGAAAGAGTCGAAATCCAACATATTTTGGAAGTTGGATTTATACTGCAGAACATCCATAGCTTGCAATGAGCAACACTGGTTCAGACTCCAGTTAGGATGTTCTAGTAGTTCACAGAAAGGTTACCGTCATGTGTCCATTGGATCTACACTCTTGTCCACGTGTATTTTGGCACGATAGCTCATGTATCATGCTAGTACATTAGGGACGCATCATAGAGTCAGAGCATGATCCCAACATGACTTTGGCTGTCCTCCCATCTACTTAGAGCCACAAGAACAATTTAGGTTTGGTTTTGATGTAAGTTTAGCTTTTGCTACTTTCTTGTTGATGTGTATGTACTAGACCATTCGTCCTACTTGATTTGAAGCCCTAACTTTGTGTGTACTAGATCCAAACCACTACTACAGCAATCTTTTCGAGGCGGTCAAAAACGATTTTCCAAGGCGAACATTGCAACCGTCTCGAACAAAAGGTCACGGTAAATGAGGTATTTTCTGAGGTAGTTGAAATGCCCGCCTCGGTAAATCGAATAAAAGAAATAAAAAAAATCCATGGATAAGCCTGGCGAGCTCATCGATGGGCCCGATAAACCCATCTAGATGCTGTCGCTGCTGCTGCTGCACCCACCACTGCCGGAGAAGAGCCGAGCCCTGAGCGCCGCCTTCGCCAACGGATCCGGCTGCGCAATCACCGGATCCGCACCTCCAGGACTAGCACTACACCACAACACTCAAATTAGCACTCAAATCCAGCCAAATCCGGTGTGTGGGGGAGGAGGGTCGCCAGATCTGAGGGAGAAGGCTGCCGTAGCATGAGGGAGGGAGGAAAAGGCCACCGCCACCGCTACCTGGAGTGTGGTGGCGGCGCCGCCATAACATGAGGGTGGGAGAAGTGCCTCCTGGATGGCCTGCCGCTGCGTCCTAATGTCGCTAAGATGGCCGTATCCCTCGCCTCGCAGCGCCACCACGCCGCCGCCACTATGTCCTCGGGCGTTGCGCGGTCGCGCCCCCTGCCCGCCGCCACTATGTCCAGCACTGTGCGTGGCCGCGTCCCCCGCCGGCGCTCTGCCCGTTGCAGCGCCACCGCTGCGTCCCAGCGCCCGCGGCGCATCACCGGCTGCGCCGCCGCCGCTTAGCGTCCTAGCGCCACCCGCTGCCGTGTCCATGCGCCGAGTTGGTTGGAGGGAGAGAGAGATGGAGGGAGAGGAAGAGGAGAGGGTGTCCGATGCGCCGAGTCGAGGGGGAGGGAGGCGAGAAGTCGACCGAGGGAGAGGAAGAGAGATGAAACCAAACCCTAACTCGTACTTATATCCTAGACAGACCAGGCCTCGTCTGGGCCAATTGGGCCTCAGCCTTTTTGGAGGCAGGTCTTTATAGTTGCCCGCCTCCATAAATCGATTTACGGAGGCGGTTGCCTTAAGACAACCGCCTCCAAAAATTGATTATTTTTTAAGGTGGTTATTTTTGGATGTCCGTCTCCGTATATCGATTTTGCAAGACAGATAAATATAACCGTCTTGGTTAATAAAAAATGACCGCCTCGGTTAATCCTAGGTATTAACCGAGCCACCGAGGCGGTTTAAAATCCTGCCTGCCTCGGAGGGTGTTTTGGAAAGGTCACGGTAAAGATTTTTTGTAGTAGTGAACCTTTATTCAGATATGCAATTTAGTGTTTGTTCTTCTTGTTCTTCGATTGCTTTCAAGAAGGTCGCTACTTAGGTGGCTGAGAGGTAGAAAATTGTTACCCAAGCAACTTCGTCATGGTTTGGACTCGCTTTTCTTCCGCATTAGTTTGATGCTTTGGAAGGAGAGGAACACCAGAACATTCAACAGAGTGGCAATGTCTGTGGCGTAGTTCCAAGAGCGAGCCTAGGAGGAGATCGATGCCTAGTGTGTGGTAGGGTACAGGCACCTAGTCTCTCTACTGTCGCTAGTCTGATGTGGATTAGTTGGTTGTCGCAAAATTTGTTTCTCTATAATCACAACCGCGTGCGTGTCTCAGGTGTTGGGTAATGGTGGTCTATAATCTAGGATTACCGTAAGTAGCTTTCTTTGTATGAAATCTCAATTTGCTCTTGCTTAATGAAAAACGTGCCTTGGCACGATCACAAAAAAAAGAATAACCCAAGTCATTTAGATGGTTGTGCCCCACAAGATCATGAACAACCGCGCTAGAGTTGGTGTGTACCTATCACTAAAGGCACATCGTCTATGGAAAGTTGCAATCATGTTATAACCGTCTATCCCTCTAGTCAAAACCAAAGTTATTCTCCACCTAAAAAATTGGAACACAAATACTCAAATCTAGTGATATCAAAGCATAGATTGATAGGTAAGAGAATTCCTTTTTGATGTTATTTTCCTATAGTCTAGAAAAAGCAAACATACTATATGTCACACACTGGGCCCAAGGCCCACCTGGCCTAGGGTTGTGGCCGCCGCCACACCTAAACCGCCGCTGTCACCGCCATCACCGCTGCTTCACGCGGAAGTTATCTTAGATATTTATTAAGTATTTTTAGAATAAGTTAATTTGTAAAAGGAAGGATCATGTCGATAATGATCTCTTGCCTTTAGAGTCTACTAGAGACTACAAATATTCAGGAGTTTTAATTAGATGGGATTAAGAAAGTAATTGGGCTAAGTCCCGTTATTCCAATCTCCCACGCCTCCCTCCTTCCTCCCTCTCTCTCCCCAAGCGCACCACACCCCCCCTCCGACAGGCTGCCACCGCCAACCACCGGGCCGCCGCCCCGGGCGCATCCCCTTCTCCTCCCTCTCCTCCTCCTTCGATCTACCAAGCCCAATCCACCCTCCCTGCTGCGTGTGTTACAACTAGAATTAGCAGACCAGGAAGGATTCATAGATTGAATCTATGGTAGCCATTGTTGATCTCGAGAAGATGCTGAGCAACTTCAACAAGTGGATCACGGCGAAATTCGACGGCATCTCCGCCAAGATCGCTGATGTCTCCAACCGCGTCAACACTGTCTCCATCAACACGGCCAAAGAGAAGATGCCCGTGAATCCCACTCGTGGGAGCGCCGTCCTGCCAAGAGGAGAAGACGTTCCGGCTGGATCTGCGTGATCCATCGATCGTCTGTACGAGCAGCGCTTCCTCGCCTTGCTGGAGAAGAGCAAGGCACCATCGGTTCCGACGATGACACTAGTGGAGGTGCCCAGGGTGACAACAGCGGTCACCACCGGCGATAATGACTCCACCAACGTCTCAATCGCAGATGAGATGCCGCGGAACCCACCCGCGGGAAGGAGGAGCTCCTGCCAGCCAAGATCGAGGATGCCATTGACACTATGGAGGTGAGTCCAAACAGATCTGCTAAATCCCTTGCTCGTGTTTATGAGCAACCCCCTCTTGCCTTGCTGGAGAAGAGCACGGCGCCACCGGCACGTGGGGCTCTACCCCCAATGCCACCGGCACCGATCGTCAGCAACACCGTCGTCACTATAGTCTGGGCCCGATCAAATCTGGACGCTATCGTTGATGACAATCTTGCTACGGAGAAACAACAAGTGGAAATCATTGGCAACAAATTCTTCATCAACACCATGATGGAGGAACCAGTCACCAGCGGCATTCAGCCCAGCAGCGTCGCCATCACCTCGCTGGGCCCTATGGAGGAGCGTGCCCTCACGGGCGCGATTGCCTTCAGTGCCAAGGCAAAAGTCGTCAGCAGCAATTCATCACTGATAATAGATCCAATTGAGCCGAAGGACACTGGGGATGCCGTCGTCAGCGCTCACAACAACCAGCTGTTCATATATGTTGATCCAGTCACCAGGTTTGACACCTAGATCACTTTCAGTTTTGTTACTACAGTTGAATCTCTGAAATATTCAGATAAAAATCATGCCTTCACTGGGAGCAACATCATCACCAAGACACAACCCAAATTGGATAAGGAGAACACTGTTAACGACACTGGAATTATAGTTCAGCATGATGCTACCGATAGCTAAGGGCATCGCCGTCAGTAACGTGAAGGTACGGATCACCACCCCCAATGGAGATCTGGTATAGGAAGACGCTATCGACAAATTGCTTGCAGTCAAGCGAGCAGGTATAGAGAACCATATCTTCATCATCGTCTTTGTTGGTATATTTAACGCACACAGAATAATCGAAGAGATAAATCCGCAAGCGCACGGATACCGTTGTAGCTTTCACCTAAGAGTATTCCAAGGTATCGAATTTCCACGAGGAACGCGAAGTGAACTAGAAACGAATCAAGAACGTCCAAGGATAGATAAGATAAATATTTTTGGTGGGTAGAGAGGGGCTATCTAAGGTAATCTAGATAACTAAGAATCAGACTTACAATACTTGTCTACTTTGGAGCAACAGTACCTTTCCAACTCTCGAATAAGACTGGGAAGAAGGTAGTTGGGGAAGGCTGCCAAAAGCTCTACGAAACACCAACTCCGACGTGATGGAATACGAAGACCAATAAAGCTGTCACCTCTGAAGGCTACCACAACTAACCGTAGGAATTGGACGCAAACTCAGGTAAACCCTAGCCTAGACACCACGTCTATGCTAACGATTACTACTCTAGCTATGCGCAATAACTAGAGCACTCAATACGAGCTAAGATCCCGTAAACAAAGTAAAGTAAGAACAAAACTTAATCAAATAGAAGACTTAGAGTTACCAACTGAAGAACTTGAAGATGAACTGTCTCCGTAGAGGTGCAAAGTTGAGGAAGATCCGACAAGCCGGCTCCTCTTCTACTTCTTCCTCTCCTCTCTCCCTATTTTCTAATTACAAGAGCTCTAATTGAGCTAGGGCTTCTAGCTCTCCAAATGAATTGATAGAATGAATTAGGGTTTTCCTGGGGGGTCTGGCCCTATATTTATAGTCCGGTGGGATGCACGATGGCCATTTGATCAAACCGACTTAAGGTACGGTGGATATTGACCCTCAAAGGTGGTGGAGGAAGCTTCCAGAAGGGCGTAGAAGATGGTTTTGGGGGGAGGCCGCCCGGCCCCATCCCTCAGGCCAGCCGGCCCCACCATGTGGGCCCCGCGCTCCGCTTCGTTCTGGTGTTTTCTAGATCCTTCCTGAGTCCAATATATGTGCGGGGTTTCGTTGGCGTCAAGTTTCGTTATTCCGTTTGATAGTTAGGCCCTTTTCCGTGGTTTTCTAGAACAATCCCTGCAAAATAATAATTCACCAAAGCTCATGGAATTTGTCAGATAAAACCCTAGACTTCACTATTTGCAAGTGTATTGACCATTTATCATGTTTATTGCACTATTAAATGTTGACGCTATCCACCGTCAACAAGCTCCCCCAAGCTTACCCTTTGCGAGTCCCTTAGCAAAGCCTAACTACTAAACTTGGATCAGGAGTTACTACAATGCTTTCACACCTCAAAAGTACACATGTCTTCAAACAAAAATTCTCCTCCGAATTAGACAAAACTGCTCTAAGTTTCAAACTTACTCATTTTACCTTTAACTATGGAGCTTTCAACTTTCGCGTGGATCTTGAGTAATTGAAAGATAGAACAATCAAGTCAAAGCACTATGTCTCAAATTCTTTACTCAACCAATATTCTGGAGTTTTTGCAAGTTTTCAAAATAAAACTTAGAGCTTAATTGTATGACACTCTCAAGTCTCTTATTGTATGTGGTATTTGTGGATCTCACTTGAGGCATTCATGATGTCATGCCTTCCTACAGCTAAGGATTATAGTGGAGTTTATAGGAGTGGCATAAACAAGGATGAGCATAACTTGTAATTCATATATTGTAAAGTCAAACAATGGATCCAAAGAGAGTCAAGTCATACAATCAACCAAGATGTACATGTGTATGGAATATGGTGGATAGGTGAATATATGGTGGCTAAACCTAATTCTACTTTTGCTCTTGGGGAATAGATCTTTTAGAACTTTCATGGGAAAACATGGGCTATCTTTATTCTCTTTTTTTCTTTTTCTTCTCTCTTTTTTTCAGGGAGGCGGGTATCTAAGTACCCATTGTTTTACTTGCTTGGACACTTGTCCATTCTTTTAACTCCCTCATTTTTTTCAATCCTTTTTCTTTTGCATAGCCACATGCATCCTTTGAATAAATGATTGGAGAGATAACAATAAGAACTCAGAGCATTAAACAGGGGTTGTTCTATAGGGTATATTTTTGGGGTGTTTACTTCTAGTGTAGGAGAAAAACATTTTTAAGGTGGATCTAGATAAAAGTGGAATAATGATTGCGCTTACTCCTAGAGTAGGAGCAATGCATATATAGGTGGAGTGTGTAAGTGATCTTGATTTTAAAAGCATGACAAGACTCTCATAAGGTATACAACAAAGGTTGACTGAACTCAATGCAAAGCAAGTAGCATGAATAAACAATGGTTTTTCCTATTCTAAATGTATATCATATATGGCTTTGGTAGGAATTCAAATTTTGTCACAAAAGAGCTCATCATGTAAGGTTTTTAGTATTTTTTTTTTCAAAAGATAAATCTCCGAACTTAGTATCACTAGGAATAAGATAAATAGCAGCTCAGGCCTTCTCATATCATATCCCTCAATCACCTAGACTTAGCTTAAGCATATGCCTCCACAAGTTTTAGGTTCAGAGTAAATTTTTATATCAAAACAGTCATATCCAAAACTCAGAAAAATTTAAGGTTGAAAACTAGGCACTTGAAAGGAATTACGACAGAGCAACTATTCATCATCTCCAAGACAAAATTTTATTGTTCTTTAGTTTTTATTTGACTTATAACAAACTAGATACAAACTCTAGGATTACACCCTAATAAATGACTAAAGTATCTTTATTTGGATTTAATGATTATTCATCTTTTTATTTCTTTTATACTAATGGACTCACAAAAGACTCTACAGACGTGGACCTTCATGTGCCCGTGCTAACTAGAGGATGCCCTCCCCCAAGCTAGATGTTTGCTTAGTCTTTATTCACTCTTGTGGCCTACATGTTAAGTCTCACTCTTCTCAAACTTCCAAATCCTTGAAGATGTTACCTGAGTCGTCTTGAATTGTAATGGCACCATGTGATGAGGTTTCAACTACCTGGAATGGTCCTTCCCATTTACTTCGAAGTTTTCCATGGCCAAAGAGCTTGACTCTTGAATTGAACAGCAGGACTTTGTCACCAGGCTTGAACTGCTTGTGCTTGATTCTCTTATCATGCCATCTTTTTGTTTTTTCTTTGTAAATCTTGGAGTTATGATAAGCCTTCTCTCTCCATTCTTCAAGCTCAGATATTTGTATTTGTCGATTCTTGCCAGCTAGATGGATATCCATGTTCCATTTCTTGATTGCCCAGTGAGCTTTGAATTCCAATTCAACAGGCAAGTGGCATGTTTTACCATATACTAGCTGATAAGGTGTCATGCCTATGGGTGTCTTGTATGCAGTTCGGTAGGCCCATAGTGCATCAGAAAGCTTGTATTTCCACTTCTTGCCCATCTCATCCACGGTCTTTTGCAGAATGTTCTTGATTTACTTATTTGATGTTTCAGCTTGACCGCTTGTTTGAGGATAGTACGGAGTTGCAATATTGTGTTTGACTCCATTTTCTGCTAAGAACTATTGAAATCTCTTGTCGATGAAATGTGGTCCTCCATCACTTATGACCAATCTAGGCATTCCGAAACGTGGAAATATTATTTCATTGAACTTCTTCTTGGAGTGCTTGGAGTCGGCAGCTCGACATGGTATTGCTTCTACCCATTTAGACACGTAGTCAACTGCCACCAAGATGTATTCAGCATCTCCTGACTTTGGGAGTGGTCCCATGAAATCAATTCCCCAGACATCAAATAATTCTACTTGGAGGTTGTTCGTGAGCGGCATTGTATCCCGAGTATTGATGTTTCCATGTTTCTGGCATCTGAGACATCTTCTAACAAACTCCTTTGTATCTTGATACATCGTTGGCCAGAAGAATCCGCTTTGCCAAATCTTAGCATGTGTTCGGAATGCTCCATAATGTCCTCTATAGGGTGATGTATGACATCTCTCAATGATTTGCATGCCTTCAACTATTGGGACACACCTCCGTAGCAGCCCATCAGCACAGACCCTGTAAAGATATGGATCATCCCAAAAGTGGATACGACTTTCATACTTGAGCTTTTTCTTGTCTTCCCCTGGTGGAACATAACCTGCAACCATATAGTTGACAATATTTGCGTACCAAGGATCGGAGTCCGTTACCGTGAGGAGTGTGTCATCCCTTAGATAGTCACTAATAGGTAGCTCATATGTGTCTTTATATTGAAGTCTAGATAAGTGGTCAGCTACCGAATTTTCTACTCCTTTCTTATCTCTAATTTCTATATTAAATTCTTGGAGCAGAAGAATCCATCGGATTAACCGAGGCTTAGCATCTTTCTTAGTGAGGATGTATTTAAGTGCAACATGATCTGTGTATATTATTACCTTTGCTCCTATTAAGTAATATCTAAACTTGTTTATTGCAAAGACCACTGCCAACATTTCTTTTTCAGTGGTAGCATAATTAAGCTGTGGCCCAGACAAGGTTTTGCTAGCATAAGATATAGCGTAATGTTTCTTATCTTTGGTTTGTCCTAAAACAGCACCAACTGCAAAGTCGCTAGCATCGCATATGATCTCAAAGGGTAGACTCCAATCAGGTGGTTGGATTATTGGAGCTGAGATGAGTGCCCTCTTAAGAATTTCAAAGGGTTCAAGGCACTCAGTGTTAAAAATGAAAGGTACATCTTTAGCAAGAAGGCTAGTCAGGGGTCTAGCGATTTGAGAAAAGTTTTTGATGAAACGCCTATAGAACCCTGCGTGGCCTAGAAAGCTGCGAATGCCTTTCACATTTGTGGGAGGTGGAAGTTGTTCAATAACTTTAATCTTTGTTCTATCCACTTCTATCCCACGTTCGGACACCTTATGTACTAGCACAATTCCTTTCCGAACCATAAAATGGCATTTTTCCCAGTTCAGGACTAAGTGCTTTTCTTCACACCGTTGTAAGACCATGTCTAAATTCTCTAAACATTCATCAAAGGTTTTGCCATAGACGGTAAAGTCATCCATGAACACCTCCATGATTTTCTTGATCATATCGGAGAAAATAGACATCATGCACCGTTGAAAAGAAGCTGGAGCATTACACAGCCCAAATGACATTTGTCGATATGCATAAGTTCCATATGGGCATGTGAAAGTGGTCTTACTTTGGTCATATGTGAAAGTGGTCTTACTTTGGTCATCTGGGTGGATTGGAATTTGATGATATCCGGAATACCCATCAAGGAAACAAAAAAAAGAGTGATTTGCAAGCCGTTCCAACATTTCGTCGATGAAGGGTAACGAGAAGTGATCTTTCTTTGTAGCCTTATTAAGTTTCCAGTAGTCAATGCACATACGCCACCCAGTGACAGTACGTTGAGAGATGAGCTCATTCTTCTCATTCCTAACGACCGTCATTCCTCCTTTCTTTGTCACAACTTGGACAGGGCTAACCCACTCACTATGAGGTACGGGATAAATAATCCCGGCGTGTAAGAGTTTGAGGACCTCTTTTTTAACAACTTCTCGCATTGCGTTGTTAAGTCTCCTTTGTGGTTCCCTCGATGGTGAAGAATCAGGATCGATGGGAATACGATGAGTATAGAGAATGGGACTAATTCCCTTAAGATCTTGGAGTGAGTAGCCTATGGCTGATTTATGTCTTTCTAAGACAGTGACAAGTTGATGTGTTTCTTCTTCAGAAAGTTTATCACTTATGATCACAGGAGTTTCTTGATTATTATTAAGAAAAACATATCTTAAGCCAGAAGGAAGAGGTTTTAGCTCAACTGATGGTTGTGATGGCTCCTCTATTTCATCTATCTTAATAGGCTCTGCCAACTCTTCCTCTTTTTGAATAAAGTATTCATCATCGAGAGTTGGTTGGGCTATATCTTCTAAGGATGCCATTAAGACTTCCTCAACAGGGTCTGGTTCAGGCTTGGGTTCTACTATTGTATTATTCGAGCGTGCAAGCGAGATGGTGATAGGAGAACTTCCTAGTTTTACATCTAAGAGACCCTGATTTGGTCTTTCTTAAAAGAGTGTCCCAAAAGGTACACCAATCAAGATGGATGTGTCTGAGATGTCAAAAGTATGAAAATCTAGACGATACTTAGAACATTGTATTCGCAATGGAATAGACCTTATGACCCCATAACTTTCAAGAGTAACTCCAGAAGGAATTCGTAAAAGCTTATGAGATGGGATCAAGAACTCGTTGGGGAAAAGTTGTTCGGCTAACGCCTTTGAAATGATATTCATCCCAACGGTTGGACTGTAGTAGCCCTCTATAGTGGTTCCCTTAAGGATGCAAGTGATAACATCTGAGGGGGCATTGATTCGGGCTACCTCAGTGGATAACTCCATTTCTGCCAACCACTCTTGACTCATGATGACTGATAATCCTTTAATATGTTCCATAAGGAGAGAATCATTATTTGGGTCATCATCATCCTCAAAACACACAGAGTGTGTCTAAGTCATCACTTGAACTGGTAAATTCGAGGCATTGCCAAAATCTTTAAAAAGACCATCCTCGATTTCAAAAGGGAACGTGGAAAGTTGAGGTTCATCGTCTTCTGAAATGTGTTGCGTTTCCTCTATTGGAGATTCTTTAATAGCCAAATCATCTAAAGGATTTGAAAGAATTTTAGATTCGATTGTGTCTGATTCCTCTTGTTGGTCGGGGCTTGGCTTGACTTCTTCTTCTTCAGGAAATTCATCAAAGATACCAGTGTAAGGGGTGTTTTCAAGGATTTTCTCTAATATGGCTTTTCCCTCGCTCATGGTGTTGTGCGAGAATGAACCTCCAGAAGATAGGTCAAGATGTAGAGCAGCTTCCTTGTTAAGACCGAAATGAAAGTGGTAAAGAAGCACGTGGTCTGGTAAGTGAAGGGTTGGACCGGTATTGATAAGACTTAAGAACCTAGCCCAAGCTGCTCCTAATGTCTCCTTCTCCTTTTGTTTAAAGGTAAGAACTTCTATTCGAAGAGTAGCGATCCGAGAGAGAGGGAAGAAAGCAAGACAGAATTTGTCTCGAAGTTCATCCCAATTTCCATTCACTCCTCCTACAGTATGAGCATACCACTGTTTCGCTCTTCCCAAAAGGGAGAATGGAAACAATTTCTATTTAATGGTCTCTTGTGTCATGCCAGCAATATTCAAGCAAGAACACAATTGCTCAAATTCTCTAAGATGGGTGTAGGGATTTTCGTCTTCTAATCCGTAGAAGAATTGCTCCCAACTAACCATGGCTATGAAAGCAGGGGCGAAGCTCATAGCCATGTGTGAGTATAGGATGTGATGATGGTGGAGGCTCCAACAACTCGCCCTTTGGAGCCGAAAATTGAAAGATAGGCATGGAATCCATATGGTAGGGGTAAAGGTGGTAAAAATAAAAAGAAAAATAAAAGATACACGGACGAACTTGGTACGATCCCAGAACAGCTACCGTTCCCCGGCAACGGCGCCAGAAAGTTTGTTGGTATATTTAACGCACACAGAATAATCGAAGAGATAAATCCGCAAGCGCACGGATACCGCTGTAGCTTTTACCTAAGAGTATACCAAGGTATCGAATTTTTATGAGGAACGTGAAGTGAACTAGAAACAAATCAAGAATGTCCAAGGATAGATAAGATAAATGTTTTTGGTGGGTAGAGAGGGGCTATCTAAGGTGATCTAGATAACTAAGAATCAGACTTACAATACTTGTCTACTTTGGAGCAACAGTACCTTTCCAACTCTCGAATAAGACTGGGAAGAAGGTAGTTGGGGAAGGCTGCCAAAAGCTCTATGAAACACCAACTCCGACGTGATGGAATATGAAGACCAACAAAGCTGTCATCTCTGAAGGCTACCACAACTAACCGTAGGAATTGGGCGCAAACTCAGGTAAACCCTAGCCTAGACATCACATCTACGCTAACGATTACTACTCTAACTATGCGCAATAGCTAGAGCACTCAATACGAGCTAAGATACAGTAAACAAAGTAAAGTAAGAACAAAACTTAATCAAATAGAAGACTTAGAGTTACCAACTGAAGAACTTGAAGATGAACTGTCTCCGTAGAGGTACAAAGTTGAGGAAGTTCCGACAAGCCGGCTCCTCTTCTACTTCTTCCTCTCCTCTCTCCCTATTTTCTAATTACAAGAGCTCTAATTGAGCTAGGGCTTCTAGCTCTCCAAATGAATTGATAGAATGAATTAGGGTTTTCCTGGGGGGGTCTGGCCCTATATTTATAGTCCGGTGGGATGCACGATGGCCGTTTGATCAAATCGACTTAAGGTACGGTGGATATTGACCCTCAAAGGCGGTGGAGGAAGCTTCCAGAAGGGCGTAGAAGATGGTTTTGGGGGGAGGCCACCGGCCCCATCCCTCAGGCCGGCCAGCCCCACCATGTGGGCCCCCGCGCTCCGCTTCGTTCTGGTGTTTTTTAGATCCTTCCTGAGTCCAATGTGCGGGGTTTCGTTGGCGTCAAGTTTCGTTACTCCGTTTGATAGTTAGGCCCTTTTCCGTGGTTTTCTAGAACAATCCCTGTAAAATAATAATTCACCAAAGCTCGTAGAATTTGTCAGATAAAACCCTAGACTTCTCTATTTGCAAGTGTATTGACCATTTATCATATTTATTGCACTATTAAATGTTGACGCTATCCACCGTCAACAGTCTTTGACATGAGAGACACCGTTAATGGCCGCAACAATGAACGCTCAGACGGCTACCTGGATGAACGCTTAGATGGTTATTTTTCTCGACAACCAACTATTTGGCCACCGATAAACCTGCTCGGAGCTACTCCACCCCAACCACTATTTGCAAAGGTACTGTTGACGGTCATTAAACATCAAATATAATCCTCAACTATTGTATAAAATGATATGATAAGATATGGATTACAAAACATAGTTGTAGGTTTTGATTCTAACGAATTCCACGAGTTTTGGTGTTCTCACTTGCCTTGCAGGACTATACAATTTTCCATCAAATAAAAGTATCTCAAATAAGGAAGTGGACTCCACCATTATGATGGGCTCGTCGAGACGATCGAAATGGACATATCATTTACTATATTCGGAGCCCGGAATAAAAAGATATGAATTTTGCAAATAAAGAAAGATTTTAGAACATGGAGCTGCGGGATTAAATGGGCCCAAATCAAAATTTGGCCCATAAAGGCCTATGAGTGTTTTTATGAGATATGGTGGGAAGATTAGTACCACATCGCTTGCTAAAGATGGAGGGGAGGCCGAGCGCCCTCATATAAGCAACCCACGACCCCTAGGGGCCAGGCACCACATCATTATCATTATAGATATGTAGAGGCGTCCCTCGAAAGGATGAACTCTCACCTCTAGAGAATTAGAGCTAGACTTTCCAATATAGCAGATTAGTTCTAGTTGAGAGTTAGGAAGAGCGGAGCTACGCTCAGGATCTGGAGAAGTCTTCAGAGATTTGGTATGCCTTTGTATCTATTCTTCTAAGACTTATGTTTTAATATATTTTATCTTCTATATTTATTTTTATGCATTACATTTAATTGGTTAGTATAGTTATTATACTTTAGCATAGGATCTTTGTCTGTATTAGATGCTCTAGTTATTATATGTGACTAGGGTAGTAATCGATAGTGTAGACATGGAGTCTAGGCTATAGGTTACTTGAGATTGCACCCAATCCAACATATAGTTGTGGTAGCCTCAGGTGGTGACAGCCCTGACGGCCGACGTATTCCACCATGTTAGGGTTGGTGTTTATAGGACCGTACTCAGAGCTTCCTAGTCCTCACCCGTTTCCACGACTAGTGTTCCGATGTCCCAAGTGTTATTGTGTGATTACTTTATCTACCATGAATTAGTTATTATAGAACCTTAGTAATAGAGAAGTATTTAAGAACTTTGAACTCTTCTGTTGTCCTCTCACTTTAGCTATCTACTCTTTTATCATAGAATTCTCCCTTATGTGTCAATTACGCGAAACTCCTATCATTTATTATTTACCTCTACTTTAGTCTAGTTGATGTATTAGTTAGTAGATACATGATGGTGAACTATCAATATCTGGAATACTCCCGGTAAAATGCTACAATGGTATTCTATACGCTTGCGGAATGTTTTATATTTTAATTGTGCATAAGAAATACCAACAGGTACTACTGACACCACTCAATTGATCACCAGAAAGTGAGATCAGCAGTGGTAGTGAGATCGGCCAGCTTTATTTAGTCATCAATGGCTCTAGAGATCTGCTTGGGATAATTGATACACAGAAAGAAGAGAACGACCCAGTTGGCAAGGATAACAGTGTTGACAACTATAAGCTAGTTGAGGCCCCTTACAATAGACCAATCAGGTATGCAATAATTAATTTAGTAAATTTAGAATTGTTGTACATACCCCCGATGGAGATCAAGCTAGAAACGGACACAGATGACAGGCGTCACCTTCATCATCGGTAACTACAAACTCGTGAACTCAGGTACGCCACGACTGATAAGATTCGAGCAACCAATGTGGGACTTCTCCGCGATAGAGGCGGTGGATAGGCTGTTGGAGCAATCACAGTCACAACAGCAACTTATGAGCTCCAGGCTGGATACACCAATAGACATTGGCACGTTCAAAAAGATATTGTGGCTATCTCAAATGGGGCTTCTCTTTGGGCTGCAGCAAGCTATGGATAATCAAAGGAATGGGCCACAATTTTACATCTTACCGACAAGTCTTCTCTGTGGTTCTTCTACTTCTTGGTCATTCATGATGTATCGCTTCCGAAACCCACATGCAACATCAACAAATGTGCCACGGGATTCGTACTCTATGAGATGGAGATGGTCACTTGGTGGCCATACAAAGGTGATTCACTTAACAAACAGATCAGCATCTACGACAACAACATTGAGATCATTCTAGGTACACCCGGGCTGATAAGGTTGAAACAACCAAGGTGGGACTTATCTGCGATGGAGGCGATGGAAAACTGGTTGGGTCAACCACCGCCACTATAGCACTTATGCAAGTCAAGCTGGAACCACTGACGAACGTTGGCACATTCAAACTACCACCATGGCTATTTCAGATGGATTTCTTCATCGGGCTGCAACAAGTAGTCAATGCTCATAGGCACGGGTATGGATTTCTTAATATGACAAACAAGGCTAATTTATGGCTCATCTACTTCTTTGATCCGCCAAACTGCTACAACATCATTGGCAATGGACCTCTGCCCAACAACTTCAACAACTACGCCATTGGACTTGACCTCTACGAGATGGAGAGGGCCCTACACTTAGCTCGACAACTGGCGTACTACACCAAAATGGACACATACGACGTTTCCTGCGTCGTCATTACACTGTCGGTACGCGGCTGCGACATCAACGACTGGCTTGAATTTCGGCATGAGGATGCGCCGAGCGGAGAAGGGGGAGTATTGTCACACACCTGGGACCAAGGCCCACCTGGCCTAAGGTTGTGGCCGCCGTCACCGCTGCTTCGCGCGGAAGTTACCTCGGATATTTATTAAGTATTTTTAGAATAAGTTAATTTATAAAATGGAGGATCCGGTCGATAAGGATCTCTTGCCTTTAGAGTCCACCCGGGACTATAAATATTAGGGAGTTGTAATCAGATGGAATTAAGAAAGTAATTGGGCTAAGTCCTATTATTCCAATCTCGCGCGCCTCTCTCCTTCCTCCCTCTCTCCACCACGCGCGCCCCCACCCCCTGGCCGCCTCCCCTCGCCGCCCCCGCTGCCTCCACGGGTGCGTCCCCCTCCTCCTCCCTCTCCTCCTCCGATCTACCAAGCCCAATCCACCCTCCCCTCTGCGTGTGTTACACTATAAGTTCTCCATAATCTCATATACATTTTGTGCTTTTACCAAACTGCTTAGTTCGGGCTTGTTGAGTTTCTGGTTTACATCGGTTGAGTCAGGTTGTAGGTCTTAGGGTTAGTCTTTTAGAATTTTGAGTTCTTGTCACGTTTGGATCAGTACTAGTCGTATACCTCTTTGTTGCCATTACCACCACCATACACATCTCCACTACACAGTATACATCTCCATTGCAATCATTGCTATCATATACATGTTTGTTGCACCATACACATATATCCTTGCTAACATTTTTGAATATTGACAGAATCTAATTTAGGCACACAAAGCAAATTTGAGGTGCTAGTTATGTTTCTATTACCCCTGAAAGAAAAAAAGAAGAGTAGTGTATTTTGACCAAAGTCAGCAGGGGAAACCCTAATTCGCTCCCATGGGAGTCGAACCTAGGTCTGCTGGATGCCACCCAGGTGCTCTAACCATTAGGCTAGAGACCCTTTGGCAGAAAAGGAGTGTATTGTTAGTTGCTTTTCTAAAATTTGTTTTTGTTGATATTTAGATTTGTGCTAGTTATGCAAAACAAAAAGAAAAAGGAAGAGAAACTTATAGAAAAATAATTAAAAAAGAAAAGAAGAGAGGAGGAAAGGAAAGGAACATGGGGTTTGGGTGTCAATAGTTATTATTTCTGCGTCTTTTTTCTATTGTGCCATGACTTTGTCTATGTCTAGGCCTATGTCTCTAATATGATGTAGCCTAGGACCAACATGGTACCACCGCTGAATGATTTCTCAGCTTGCACTTTCTCGTATTTTAATTATTATAGCTGAAATTGAGCAACATGACACAAAACTTGCTAAAAAGATAAAAAATAAACATGCTTTAAATTCAGGCAAAATACCTAATGAACAACCTGCTAGTATTAAATTGAAAGGAGGTATTTTACTTGCTACTAAATCTGCTCTTACTGAGATGGATACTCATGTTGAAACATGTTGTGCTTTAACTTGCAAAGAGAGGCCGCATATTTGATTGATCCTACTCCTAGCTCTATGCCTCTTCTTGGTACTAACTTTTTGTAGGTGATCCATGATGTATTCCTACCTATGAGACCACCATGGCTGCCACCATTGGCTTAACCTTCATCAACACTTCGATGAGGGGTTTCGCCACAAACCTTGGTGACATCGACTTCACCTTCACCAACACTTCGGTGAGGGGCCTCACCACCAACTCGGCGACATTGACTTCACCTTCTCCAACACTTCAGCCAGGGGCTTCACCATCGAACTTGGTGACATTGACTTCACCTCACCAACATTTCGATGAGGAGCTCCACCAACACTGTCATTGACACTGACTTCACCATCGGCCTTAGCGTCAACTTTAGCTTAGCCCCGCAACCTCTAGCTCACAACCTGCCAACTACTCGAACGATAGCGTCAACTATGCTGCACCATCAGCATGAACTAGACCTTCGCTCGACTAGAAACCTTTAGCCTAGGCCACACAACCAACTTCAATAACGATATAATTTTGGCCCACCATCAACTTCGCTTGAGTGGTATGCCGATCGTTTCATCAATATCTACAACTAGTTGTACCTTCATCTCAAGTGATTCGCCCTCAAGTTCAGTAGAGGAACCACCTCTCAATCTCCATCGTTAACATCTTCGTCATCTAGGCTCAAGACCGTCGCACACTCACAAGCAGTAGCCAAGAGGGGCTAAGGAAGGTGCATTCTAGAGCAAATTCATCTTGAAGGACATGTCTTGTCTAGTACTCCATTTATGTCCACCTTGACAAATGTGCCATCATCGACCTTCCATGACAATTTTGCATCTGTCTACCTTCACGACTATAATAGCTAGTATGATTGATTCCACTACTATGACTACTTTGGCTATATAGAGCTACCCTAGAGAGGTGAAGACCCTTGAAGTAGCTAGAATGATAAAGAGTGAGATCATGAACTAACCTTTGTGTACAAAAAGTCATCATCATCAAAGCATATCCCAAAAAATGTTGAAATGAAATGATTTGGCCTTTTTCTATGTTGTAGCAATTGTTTTTATTGTAGCCACTAAAACCTAGTGGCTATGGAGGTATTTTTGGATGACGGAGGTTGCGCCTACCCTTCCATGTAAAAAGCCCAAGGTTCAATCAATAAACAACAAGGACCTCCATGTAATATTTAATCTCAAGGTATGAGAGGGAAGACTGCCTCCACTCCCAACCTCCCTTATAAATAGAGACTAAGGGGCAAGGGCAAGGTGCTTTTATTATTTCTCTCATTTCCTTTTCCTGTGCAGTACTAGTACCCAAGCTTAACGGGTGTTTTTTTATTTCCTCCCATTTCCTTTTACCTGTGCGGTACTAGTACCCTACCTACGTTCACCCGGGTAAAGGCACATACGAAGGACTACAACCGCACACTAGTCATCTCCACTCTTGAAAAGTTCTTTTCTCTTTGTAAATGTTTCTTAATTTAATGTCATGGATGGCATACTTTATAAAAGAATTCTCATCCCTATAGTCCCTTATATTCACTGAAAAATAAAAACAAACATGGAATGTCATTCAATATTAGCCAACAAGTATGCCCCATATATTATGAAGTGAGAAGAGCATCAGTTATTATAAGAATGTTATTTAATTCCCAAGATTTAGTCATTTTTTTCACACTTCTTTAAGCTGCAAGACATAGAACACAAAAATCAAAAATTAATTATGAACTATGGATTGCATCATGCACACAAGTAATCACTTTCTTGAAATTGGTATCTCATGTTACATTAAGGAAGTTTAGAGCAGCATGGACTCTGTCCTTCATCACCACTGATCCAAATTCAATTAATTTCATATTGTATTGTATCCGAAGGATATTGAAGGGTCTAAAGTTTGTGCAATTCTACACCTAAAAAGAGTTAGAGAGTTTACAGAAATAGAGTGAGGGTGTGAGGGAAGGGGGTGGGGGAGTGAGAGTAAAATACTTTGATTAAGTCTGCTTTTTCTGAGTCCGCATCAGGACAATCCTCGCTGCTCTCATTGAAATCTTAGGGCATGTGTTTGGATCAATGTTTCTAACCGTAAGGGTGTATCTGAACAAGCGACCTACTAATAAATGTGGTATCTATTTGCATCTTTTTAGCAAGTTCAAGATTGTTACTTTACTAGTTTTAGTAGATCAAAGACATTTTAGATTCATAATTTTAATTTTTGTTTCTTTAGAATACCGTAGCTTTTGTTTGAAACTTAGCATCTTTTTGTGTGAACAGATATGCTTCCACTTGCTCGAAAACAAGCAACGAAGTTAAAGAACAATGATGAGCCAATACTTTACGATGGACAAGATATGGAAGTTGTTCTTGATGCTATTGAACAGTTGGTTGTGCAACTACAGTTGACCCGTCAAAAGATAAAGAAGTATTGTCGGGTAAGGGGCCATGAATGATATGTAGTTTCTTGAATCTTTAGATTAGTGAAAATATGGAGAATGAAAACTTGTTGATGCACTTTTCACATGTTTATTTTGTGTGTATTTCAGTCAACTTTAAGGATGGAACAAGGATGCTTGATAACCCAACAAAGCCTATCTGTCACACGCCCAATGTGGTCAGTGACAGACATCGCAATAAACGGGTATGTCAAGCCTATTCAAGCCTAAGAAGGGGGTGTCGCCACGCTTGCAACTGTCCTGGGGGCCTCGCAGCCCGCCCTAGGGGGTGTGCGCCTAGGAGCAGGAGGCGGCACGACCGCCACCACCACCTTCCTTACGCATCATCCGCAACTACCATATCTAGATATTGGTTATTTTGGAATCACTAAATAAATTAGAAAGTTGAGAATTGTTTAGGAAAGGAGAATCCATCTGTTGATCTCCCGAGATTGCTCAGGGGTTAAGTTAGAGGTTGCTTAGGGGCTAAGTCTACTCGAGACTATAAATATGATGAGTTTATATCTGGATCAGTTTAAGAAAGTAATTGTGCGAAAGCTCTCTTATTCCAGCTCTCTAGCTCTCGTGCCTTCTCTCTCCCTCTCTACCTGCCGCCGCCCCCTCCACACCGCCGCCTGGCCGCACGCCGCCCCACCACCACCGAGGGCCGCCGCCTCTAGGCGCGCGCGCCCCCCCCCCTCTCATCTTGCACCTCCGATCCACCAAGCCTAATCCACCCCCACCGCGTGTTACACTACCTTGAGCAACAAAAATCATTATTCTTCAAGTGTGTACATGTTCTATAGGGAAGTTGAGATAATGACCTGATGTAAATATGATCCACTGATATACCCGGCTGGTGGGAATGCACTCTATCTTAGACTACTAAAGATGGTTGAGAATTAGCTGGTTTTGATCTCAAGATAGTGCCCTGATGTAAATACGAAGCCACTGATATGCCCGGCTGGTGGGAACGAATGCGCTCGCAGTTAGACCCTAGACTACTAATGATGATTGGAGTTATGAGCTAGTTGTGATAACTTGGAAATAAAGTTTCATCTTTGACATGCTATCATTTCCATTTGTCTGAATGTGGCAATTCAGCTGTATCTGAATTTATGCTCATCCAGCGGAGTCATTATTCTACCCTTGGTAGTATTAGATTAAAGCATCTATCTATTAACTTTATAAGCCGACACATTTTTCTCTCCCGCCAAGAGGCCATGTTGCCAGTCACTGTTCAACAAACAGCAACCGTTCCCACGAACAGTGATCGCCCGGTATGAACAGTAACCATGACCAGTGTACACTCGTAAAGAACAGTAGACCTGATATGAACAGCAAACCTGATACAAGTACACCCATTATGAAAACAGTACTGGTTTCTTTTTTTTTGTTTTTTGCCCTCCTCTACTCATGCTAAATAATACTATGCTTGACATGCATGCCTATACTCTTTCATGCTTTTAGTTCAAACAAAAAAAAGTAAGCATCATTACAGATTTTTTTTAACAAATGTTTCCCATTTAAGACAACCATACTGTATCTATGATTAAACATTGCACAGCAAAATCAAATAACATAAATCTACTCATAAATTTTTTTAACCCAATTATTTTAAATGTATTCTATGCAACATGCAGCGGTTCCACTTATAACACAACAAGATATCATGTTTGAATCACAATATGGATGGATGATCTTCCCCCAATTACTTTTGCACGATTTACACAAATACCATGTCCACAGATCTCAGGGATATATACTTTTATCGAGATTTTAAATGAATTCATATATCATAATTGTCACTAACCTAAGATGCTTTTTAGTCTGTGCAGTTCACCAAATGGGCAGTTTTGCTAAGCATTGCAATTGCTTTTAGGCTACCGTGAAATGCGTCTCCATATCCAACTAGAACATTCATGTACTATGTTAAACTTATGTTCCCTTCTACATAGAGATCGAATAAGAATCTATTTGTAAATAATTTTACTAATCTTTTGGTTTCATGTATTATCATGTGATATATACTATATTTTCCATTTGGTGCCCCCGTGCTTAGCACGGGGTTTTCGGCTAGTTCTTTTCAATCCTGTGCATCCAAGTGTTTGTTTTTTTATAGCGCTTCTAGAATATTTGTTCATTTGTGGTAGAATCCTAGAAAAAAACAACTTGCTAATAAAAGGGAAAAAAATGACGACTACGGATGTAGACCCACAAGTGCAGGCTTTCCCCGCGTGGTCAAGAGAAAAAAAAAAATACTCCCTCCGTATAGAAAATAGATGTCGCTTTGGACAATGACACAGTCTTCAAAAGTATAACTTTAACTTTATTTTTGTAAAAATACTCATCATAAAGTGATATATTTATACTTTTATGAAAGTATTTTTCAAGACAAATCTACTCATATAGTTTTCACATTTTTAAACTCAATAACTTTAAAGTTATTCATGATTTATGTTCCTAATGTTTGACCCAAATCTTGTCCAAAAACGACATCTATTTCCTATACGAAGAGAGTACGTAAGCGGTCTATTGGAGTAATAAGGATAATAATACAGCCAATTATTATCAATAATAGTCTGTTGTTGTAAAAATAATAATAGTTTGCTTATGCCGACTTGGCACTCACAGATTTTTTTTTTTTTACATATTCTAGCTGTAAGGTTGTAGTCTGTTTTACTTTCTTTTTCACCTCAGCATATAGTCCGTTTGTATCCTCTTATTATACTTGCTCTTAGGTGGTTATGTGAATCACAAGCGTGGGTCTAGCAGATGGTGGAAGGGATTTGGCAAATGGCCGACGGCACGCCAGATCTTCGAGCCTGCTTCTACTCCGTGTCGAGCACAAAATTTGGTCATTAGCTACCACGACTTGCCTAGGATGCTGCAGAAGACTATTGAAACAACTTGGAAGCCAAATCTTTGTTGACAAAGTTGTCGAGCTACTTGAATCAATGAGAGTAAGAGCATCTCCAAGGAATAGCCAAAGAAAATAGTTAAATTTACTGATTTAGCTACTCTCTAAAATATATTTGATAAAAAAAATACTAGAGTACTCTAACAGACTATATAAAAAAGATGGCTAGTGAGATAGGCTATCCAAAATTAGAGAGCAAATGTGATGGATGTACTTCTAGAAAACAATTTGCCTAATCTCTTGAGACGCTTAACGTCCTTGCCATGGACATTAGCTAAAAGTCTCAAGCGGTTTTGATTGCCTTGAGTTTGAGTGGAAATAGCCATTAAATCCTCACGAGAATCACTATTGTGGTCTTCATGGCGGGGGTTAGGCGACTAACATCATCTCCACATTGCCACAACTATTCTACCACACGTAGAGAGATTGATGTTGAACATTTGTGACTTGGACCCCATTTCATACCACATTTGTAACAGAGTTCCTTTGCCTTTATGTAGGCCATAAGAGAAGCCAATTTCTCATGAGTGCAGCCCAGCTCTTTAGTGCCTTCACTGATTTCTTAACCTCGAGCCAAAATTATGTAGAGGTTGGGGAACGATTGAATGTCCCTTGAGTGTTGATTGATGAATCAAGATTTGTAACCTCCAACTGAATCATTTTCTTTCAAATTCTCATTGGAGTATTCAACAAGAGATTCCTGCTTCAACAATGCAATGGAACTAGCGTAACCCGCACTGATAGGACGATGAACCAATCTGCAGTTCTAATTTCATCTTTTAAACCATCTATATGAAACGGCTGCAACAGTAGCAGGGTTGGTCTTAGGGTCATGGGCAATGATCTGATGAACAAGATTATCAAATTTTTCAATGTACTCAGATACACTACCAGATTGCCTAATATGAAAAAAATGCCTGAGTAAAACATGGTGTTGATCCCCCTCAAATCTGTCAGAGATAGCCTTACACAGAGCAAACCAAAACAAGGCAAGTAGGATGTATTTCTAATGATCTGCAGCCGAGCAAATGAGCCAAAAAATGTATAACAGACTAATTTCACCTCCAAGGCATCAGGGAACAACATACAACTCAAAATAACTTTGACACTTCTTCATCCATATCTTAGGACTACGACCATTGAACTCAGGAAAATCAACATGAGGCAAAACATGATGAAAGTTAAAGTGCCCAATGACACTGTCATAAGATGAATTTGGCACTTGATTGGTAGTAGTTCTCGCACCTATGACCGAGGTAGCAATGAAGGTGGTGATCACCCCATTCTCTAGTCCCCTGTGATGATGTACATCCCTATGGCCAAATGGCCTAGGAGTTGCTTTAGATTGCTCCCTGTCAGATGAGCGGCAGCCGACCCCTTCAAATCAAGGTGCTCGGTCTCGAAGGTCTTGAAAGTGGAATTCTCTGCTCGTGCCTTGGAGACATCTTTGATCTTGTCACAAAGGTCTCTTGGACACTAGGCTGCAGACCTCAAATCTTGGACTGGACTTGTGGCTTCCAGCTCGATATATCCTGCTGCACCGACATGTTCACCTCCATGAGAGAGTCGTGTTGTTGATCCATCTCGTTCTACATCCCCTAGAGCAAATCCTTGAGAGGACTAATCTACTCCTCCACAGGGGCGGATCTGAGCCTAAGGCCCCTAGGGCCCAGGCCCTAGTCGTTGGCCCAGCAACTCTATAGACCCCATATAATTTTTAGCCCAATAAGTAAGGCCCAACAGCAAAACATGTTGCTCACGCCGCAGCGCGTCGCACGCCCGCACGGCGGCGCACTCTCTATCGCGACGCCGCCACTCCATCGAAGCCCGGCCGCCGCCCACACTATCTGACGGCTCGTCGGATCCTCCCGCCGGCCCCCGGCCTTAGCATCAAGCACGAGCAAAGCGCAACCCCGTGCTGCTCCCGGAGCCGGTCGCCGCCCCCACCCGAAGCCTTCCGAGCTCCCGCTTTTCGCCCTCCAGGCCTCCGACGGTGCTGGCCGGCCGAGAGCCCTCTCGCCCAGCGTGCAAGTGACCGAGCTCTCAGTTTTGTCTCTTCTTCAATTTCTCTACTCAATTCCAGATTCAATATTTCTTAAATTGGATGATGATTTACAAATCTTCACAACCACAATGAAGAGGACCAGGACTTTGTAATCATATTTCTGTATCTCAGCACGTTGGTCCAAAAACTCATCTCTTTATATCTATCGTACAATTTTCGTGGCTTCTTAGGCCCTAGTCGTGAGCAGAAGCTGGCTCTGCCACTATCCTCCATCACCACAACCTTCTTCTGCTCCCTTTTGAGATATAATTCTAAATTAATTGATCTATCGATAGTACCTCTTCATAGCAGCTGCTCAATCTTCAACCCTAAATCTGGACCATTATTCATCTCATTTGATGTTGATCACATCTGACAATTGGACACAAATAAAAGTTTCTCTATTTGATGTTTGCCTTTATCTTAAAAAAAATGATCTCTTGGCACTTTGGCAGAATTAGCTTACAGTGAGGACCATCAACATTTGCATTCGGGGTGTCCAATTGATGCATTCACCTCACAAATATCTCAACTCATAAATTGGACCAACCAATCACAATGTATTCCAGTCAGATCCTAAGCCCCAGTTTTCATCAGAATAAGACATATAGGAAGAAAATGAAGCATCTTATCTTTACCTCTTCAACCCCTCTTCCTTGGACCTACGGAATTGTTCATCATGTCCCCTTCAATGGCACCACCAACCACCTTTCTCCAAGCTGCTTCCTCCAGTTACTCGACCATTGACTCAGTTTGCTGGTTTCTGTATCACCAGAGGTGGGTTGTTGCCAAGGAACCACTCCACATGGCCGCCAATTGAGCAGTACCTAGGAATACATGCAATCCAGGCGAGGTTAGATATTATGTCATTACTGAGACGGAAGTTCCAGCGGAAATCAAACGATCAATGGCAGCACCATGGTCCGTACCTTAGGTTTACCAAGACCACTATGGCCACCAGCGCTATGGTCACCGTCACCATTAGCGATGCAATGTGTGTCACCCTCTGCTGTCAAAATAGAGGCCTGAAAGCATCCAATTTTGATTCCTCCACATTTTCTCTCTATTAGTACATTCAAAAAACTTCTCTACTAGGCTCCTATACCTCTAGACACACCTCTCTCTATGCAACGTATATCCAATCTAACTAATCTCACCTCAAAATCTGGACCATCCCAGTGGTGCTGGGGCACAACATCTGATCTGCTACTCCCATAGCCATACAATCTTCAATGTCACCAAATTTTTTTAACAAAACAGATGATAATGTTAGATGTACAAAGGTAATGTAAACAAAAAGAATTTTTAAGAGGTTTAAAATAGACTCTTGCAAGATAAGGGGAATAAAGTGAGGACGTATTTTCAGAAATTATGTGATTTGAAACTGAATGCAGGGGGGAATCAAATACAAGTGTAGGGGTCTTATATGGAACAAAAGATGGATATGGAATCATAAAAAAAAGAGTCATGCGATGAAAAAATCATCCCAGAACTAGTTGAACAGGAGCAGTTGAGGAAGGAACCCCATCCATTATCTGCTTCAATGTGTTCTCCTCCTCATCAGTCCATAACTCTTGCTGCGTTGCCATCTCCTAGTCCCAGCGGCCCTTGTCTCGAGCATACCCATTCTTGAACATAGCAATATGGTGCAACATGGTGCATGCTCCCAAAACAAACTTGACAAGATAAATCTGCCTCGTGGCTCCCTTGAAACTAGCCACCATAATCTCATTCAAGTGGTGGTGCAAAAGCTTGGTAGGTAGCCAGTGTATTTCTTCACCAAGCTCTAGCTTGCAAGGGGCAATGTGGACGTGAAGGATCTCAAGGCAAGGAGCCACTTCAAGTAGAAGACAAGTCCATATGACATCCTAGGATGAAGGAACATCTGCGACCAGGAGCCGCCTCAGATTAAGCAAGAATGCAGATGAAGAGCTTGATGGCACAATCCATCTGTAAGGCCCAGTAAAGCGGATAATGAGGCTGGATATGTCTGGTGTCCATTGAAGAAACGTGTCAAGCTCCACTTCGTGATTGCAGCCTAGTCCTTCAACACCGAGACATAAGGTGATGTTCCTTTGCCTAAGGCAGGGAAACGAGTCTGACTCAAACAACACACCCCCGAACACTACCCCCTCCAGGAGGGGGAGAGCCCTCAGGAACAGGCAACCGAATATGAAGTTCTCCACCACAAGCTCTCTGATCTCAGATTGGGAGCATCGGCCACCAACATGGGTCCGCCTCGTTGTCGCTGCAGTCGCAGGAGATGAGGTGAAGCGTTCGAAGCTGCAGGCACGAGGTGAAGATGCGCCCATATGTTGCCTTGGGCGGTGATTTCGGAATGTCTTGGAGGACGAGCACACTGAGTGTGCTATACTCGTCTTGGGCGGGGCGTGCAGCCTCTGAGCTTGAGGCTTCGGAGGCGCGACGCACGGGGCTCTTTGCACAGGCCGTGGCTGGGAAAGTAGTGGAACTGGAAGGCATCTCGTCGACTGAATGGTTAAAAGTCTACCATCAACACCTAATTAGTTATATAACTTTGTAGTTGTGCCCTATCTTTTCATAATGAAAGTAGGGTTTAGCCCGATTCTATTTATATGAGATAATAGTGTATGTGTAGCTAAAGCATATTAGTTTGTACATATGAACTTGCTCCTAATTTTTTAGTACTCTTTAATTTCAATGTATTTTGGTATCAAATATCCAGACATCATTTTTTAAAGAATTACACAACAAGATTCCCAAATGTTTCAAATCTAAGTAAAGTTTAACAAGGTTAAAGTGCTTAATCAACCATCGGCGAAAGTCGAGAAGATTAGGATAAGATCAGGGTTACTATTTTGTTTTAGTTATTTACACTTCTTCTCATTTTCTATGATTCATTTATTTAGTTTTCAACTACAGGATCTAAAATAGGTTGAATCGTGGCTTTGGAATTAGAAAAACAAGATTAAAATCACAATTGTTGGGGAAAAAACAAGGAAAACACAATTAAACCTTCAATAGGGGCAAGAACACCAATCTTCCATTTGATTTAGTACACTCTTCAAATAATGGTAATTCGTGTTAACAGATCGGGATTGATACAAACAGATAGTTATGGCATTGGCCAACTTTGAGGTTAAAACGTGAGTTGTAACCTGACGAGCAGTTGCTATTTGTGCTTTTGAGATGCACATCACATTTGTAACTTGGCTACTCAGTTATGTGCCCTGGAATCTTCCTGATTGAGCATGGTGCTTGTTGCCTGAAATAAAAACCGTGCATCCAAACACCATTTTACAAGTGTATAATAATTATTTTTTTCCAAACATCCAAACAGAGCCTAACAATTGTTTCCCTCACTCATGTTTCATTTTACCTGCTCACATTACCATGGGCAAGGCAACCCTTTAAAGCTGCCATGATGTCGTTTTGCACCCCAGCAAATGTGTTCTGCCTGTCTCAGATTTATGCTCCTTACCTCTTACCAAAAAAAAAAAGTCCAAGCTTCATCTTAGCAATTGCCATGCTTATAAATTCAAAAATAAATCAAACAACCTTTCTATACTGCGAGAACATAGCAATATGGCAACATTCTTACTCATTGGGATGTATCAAACACACGATCCTTCCGCATTTCAGTGACTGTCCAAATTCTAGTTGGCGACATTCACGGTCATGTTCACTCAGTTTGATTTCAATCACAATTCCCAATTTATATCTCGTATATACTTCTCACCCGATATAGCCCACGCAAATCATAAAAAACAAATATGCATATAATATACAATTAAAAGCTTAAGTAATCTGGCCATAGTACCTCATCATAGGGGGAAAAAAAAGTTGCAGTACTTTGGAACTGCTCACAATCTTCAACTCTAAATCTAGACTATTATTCATCTCATTATATGTTGTTTGTTCACATCAGACAACCGGACACAAATAAAGGATAAAAGTTTCTCTATTGCATATTCACAAAAAAGCAAAAATGATGTCTTGACCATCAGCATTTGCATTCAGGGTATTCAATTGATGCATTCACCTCAGAAATATGTCAATTCATAAACTGGACCAACCGACCACAATGTATTCCAGTCAGATCACTATGCCACCAGTTTCCTTCAGAACAAGACATGTAGAAATAAAATGAAGCATCTTACCTCTTCAACCCCCTCTTCCTTGGACCTAAGGAACTGTTCACCACGTCCCTATACATGGCGCGTGCCAGCCTCCTATCTCCAAGCTACTTGCTCCCGTTACCCAAAACACATGAGAGGTGGAGCTGCTGCCGAGAAACCGGTAGCTCCATGCGTCCACCAATTGACCAGTACCTAGGAACACACAATCTAGAGCTAGGTTAGATATTTCATTATCACTAGAGGCAGGTGATCCAGCAGAACTCAGAAGAATGGATGGCAGTACCATGGTCCATACTAGGTTTGCCAGGACCACTATCGCCATCAGGTACACAATTCTTCACCTTCTGCTCTTGAAAGTGTTGACACGAAACGTGGCGTACCGTGCCTCACACACAGCAAGCCGAAAAGCGTGGCTTCAATCGGGTGCCCGGACGGTTTGGAGATCCGGAAGCGTGCGGTCGGTTTGTCTGAAAAAACTGACAAGGGACAAAAAGATTGTTAAATACAAAATCGGAGCGTCTGCGGATAAGACCCGCACAGTTCCGTATATACGGCCCTGAAGCCACTTACGACGACATACAGCTATAGAAGCTGTCTGCCAATCATGCATATGATTCATTCGGCTAATATGAAGACAAAACGCGTAAAACATTGATTGCCGAACGCGCATGCATGAGAAGACGTGTTCGAACAAGTGAAAATTGACTACAAGTTAAAGCATAACCGAACTCGGCAATTCAGCCGACTCGGGGTCCATGAAGAAGGAACATACAAGCTATCACGAGTAAACCAATCAAGAACTTGTATCTGCCGCACGATACCTAATCCTATCAAAGTCTAAACGTTTCTAACGTGCAAGAACCCACAACATGTAACAATCTAGATTGATCTAATTCGGCTACATAAGCATGAGATCTATTTATCATAGTAATAAAAGAATAAGAACGTTAGAAGGTAAATAGATCTATAAAAGTAAAGAGCCGAAACTAACCAATCTAGATTGGGCAAAAGAGTGTTACAAATATGTAAAAACATTAAACGCATGCAACACGTGATAACTTAATGAATCTATTAGATTTTGCCAAGTCTAATAGAGCCGATAACTATCTTGCTTCGCTAAGCTATCAAGCGGGCCTTTGCCGCACGGCCATCTAGTCGATACAAACAAAGAATAAGCAAAGGCTTCTTGATCGTCAAGCAGACGCCTGCCGCGTGTTCATCCGGTCGAGACAAACAAGACTACTTGCATCAAAATCTAAATCCACCGCATGATACTAGACATGATAGCAAGGTTGCCGGTACTTACGGAGTTCGACGGATCGATGACTCCTCTCGAAGAACTCGACAACACGACAAAGGACTCGAAAACTTGGCACGGGGCCGGTTGTATTGATTTGATTGTGAATCCCTTTTACAATGGTCAAGGGTTTATATCTATACCCTGGACATAACACGAATCCTACGAGATTACGATTACACAATGTACTAAAGGTAACTCAAAAACATGGCGATTTTTTTTAGCTATGGTCTTCCTCGAGTCCTTGATCGTCACGCTTCTCGCTTTCTATTCGGCTTCTCACTTGCCACCTTTTACTTCCCGAATGGAGCAACCGCCTTCAAGGATAACCGACCGCATGAGTGCTTGCCGAATCACCCGCACTCAGCCGACCCGCGGGACACTTGCCGAATTGTCCGAGTCGGCCGAATGGAGGCTTGCCGAATGCTCCCGAACACTTGCTTCTCGCGAGCCTGCCATGTACTGGCCCACCTGTCATATTCTCGGCCTTTACCAAAATCCAGTGTTAACACATGCCCCCTCAATTTTGGGACAAAAGTGATTTTATTTCGAAATTGACCACAAACTCTTTTCTCATTTAGGTCAACTCTGTTCAAACTCGCGGCCGCCACTTTCGGCCCAATTCCTCGATCCAAGTTCGAATCCCACTTTAGATCTCCAATGGCGACCCAGGATGGAGTTCCAGAGGTAATTTCTCGTTTCTCTCACATATTCGGCAATTTCTTTACCGATTCTCTGCCCCCTTTTGATTTGCTTTCTACGATTGCATCGTTCTTTGAAGGAATACAAGGATGAGATCTTGATTTCCTATGCGGCGAACCCAAATTCTTATTTCCTCGGCCCGATGGGAGATCCCAACCCGATTGAGTTTGTCGAAAAGGAAACTCTGAGGATCCCTTTCAAATCTGGAGTCACCCCGCCGAATCAGCGGCCGAATACCTTCAAGACTTGGCCGTTTCCCCCAATTGCTGGATGGAGAGATTGGTACCGGAGAATTCTGAACAAGAGCAGCAGTCACTGGGAAACTCAAGATATTCAGCATTGCCTGGAGCTATCCTTGTCAGAGACCCCTAGGAACGACTCTCTCTTGATAGCAGCCACCCATTTCTGGTCTGATGCGACCAATGCTTTTATCTTCGGTCATGGCCCAATGTCTCTCACTCTGGTAGATATCTTCATGATGACTGGCCTAAATGTGACAGCACCAGCCTTTATGAAAACTCCAGCGGTTTTGGGCACAGCACCTTCAAGAGGAGAAAGCAAAAGGAAAGCCACCGCTGAATCAAGCAAGGTATTGCTGTGCCCAGGAGGACAAGATCCAAAAAAGCCAAACTGTCTCCCAAGGTATACCTTGTCAGCCTTTGTTGAATCTCATTTAAGCAATAATTTTGTGCTTATTTCTTCTGCCCACAGCCACAGGTCAAACTTTCAAGGTCGGCCAACGCTTCAACAACCATTGAAATTTCTCCTCAGGCCTCTGTTGAAGATGCAGGAATTCAGGAAGCTACTGGCCATATAGGTAATATTTTCTCAGTTGGTCATCTGGTTTTCCTGTCCTAGATGCATCTAATAGTATTCACATTCTGCCACTTTGTACCAGATCAACTTTTAGATAGGATGGCCGAAGAACCCTCTCCTCATCATGCTATTAACTCACCATCTCCAGATATTCAGTCGAGTCCTCAACCAAGTCAGGACAGAATCCAAACTGAGGAAGATTCTGTTCAAAAGGTAGTGCCTTGCTCTACTGAATTTTTCAGTAAACTTGATCAATCGGCTAACAACCCCTCTTTTCTCAAAGGATGATATCCAACCGACTATCAGTTACTCCTTCACAGTTGAAGAGTATATCAACGAGGGAGGCGAAGAAACTACTTCTCAGCAAAGGTTATCAATAGAAAACCAAGCTCGACTAAGGGAAGTAGCTCTCCTACTGGCCAAGGACATAAACATTCTGGTCCAAGATGCAGATCAGATCAGGGACCTGGTTGAACTCATAGATCAGGAAATCCCTCCAACTCTCAAGGTTCTCCTAGAACCTGCATCCCGTCTTGATGATCACCTTGGCAGGGTCAGAAGAGCAAACAAGAATATGGCCTCTAGAGCTGCCTTGCAGAGTGACAATCTGTCGAAGAAGCAAGAAGCCAGAGAGCTGCACTCCCAGATTCAGGCTGCTAAACAATCCCTGGAAACTTTAGAGCCTGAACTGGAAACTATGGAGGAGGAGAAGGCTAGGCTAGAAGCTCAACTGGTTCAATTGAATGCCAAAATCCAGTCTCACAAAGATAAAATTGCCAATTTGCTGAACTCCATAGATGCAGCCAAAACAAAGATAGCATCTGTTATCAAGGAGAATCAGCAGATAAAAACCAGGCTTACTAGAATCTAAAGCTCTGAGGATGACGACAAGAAGGTGCTAGAGAAAGTCAGCCGAATTAGAAATGATGCCATAGATGCAATCAAACTGTTCCTAGGCAATTGAAGCACTGGCTTGTAATACATTCATATGTATCATACTGCATTTCTGAGCAATTGCATTCTCTATTATGTTTCGGTCTTTTCATCTCTGTCTGATTGATGACATAACCGATTGCTTCAAGCATCCTGATTAGAAGGATAGCTGACCGCCTCAGGCTTACCGATTAAGAGAGTAGCCGATTCTCTTCGAACCGTCGCTTTTGATTTAGCCGAGCCTGGCCCAGTCCGGTAACGGCCCAAAAGAAGTAAACCCTATTTCGTCGCTTGGGATACTCCGAGGTATACGCCACGATCTTCCTTCCGGCTTATAAATAAAGCCCTCCTCTAATCTTCATCGTCATCCTCCATCGCCGTATCTTCACTTCTCTGTTCAAACCATCCCAGAAGGCAACCCAGTTTCTAGGGCTCCAATGGCGAGTGGCGATGATCGTGGCAAGCGTCCTGCCGAGGGAGAGGCAGAGGGAAGCCGAGCACCGCGCCGTCAGCGCCATGGGTGAGAATCAATCAGCTGCTTCTTTGCGGTTCATACTTTGGGTTCGTCTTCTCCTAATCTTGATTTCTTTCATCTACTCAGGGCGAGGGTCATCACTGGCCAGTACCACCTCCTTCCCCCGATGGTGGTGACTCAACCGGGCACCTCAGACCAGCCGGTCCCTGTCTCCGGCTCCTCCTGGTTCGTCGAGTTCGTCGAGTCCGGCAACTCCTACAACGCCAACCCCGGGGTCCGCCGGAATCGGAGGGGAGGACCCTCTGTACGTCCACGAGGAGGCGCTCAGGTTCCGCAAGGAGAGGGACGAAGCCCGGAACGAACTGGGTGACGTCTCCAAACAGTTCGGCATCGCGCAAGCCGAATGGGAGGATCAGCGCAAGCAGCTTTGCGACGCCATCACTGTTTCGGCATCACTTTGCACAAATCTCTTCTCTCTCAATCCTCTTCGTGTGTTGATTTGCTTTTTCACCGGCGCTTTTCGCAGAGAATGAGTGTCTGAAGGCGGCGGTGAACAGGGCAGCCGACAAGGTGAATGCCCAGGGGGATACTGCCGAGGCACGCTTTGGATCTTTGTGGATGGCCGTGTTGATCAGGCCGTCATCCAAGGTGTGCACCTTGGTGTGTCCCTCGGCTTGGCGGCGATGACCTCCCGGACCGGTGAGGATTACTCCGTCCAGGCTGTTGGCTTCACTGGCGGCCCTCCTCATGAGATCGAGGACATCAATGAGCGTCTGGAGCATTATGAAGATCATGCTACCGCTCTTGCTGAATCTACCAATCCTCAATCTGTTCTTAATAAGTTATTCCAAGAGTAGTTTGTAATTAGGGTTTGAACGTGTTGGCACAAAATCTGCACCTGCGCCAAGCACACGGCAAGCGAAAAAGCGTGACTTCAATCGGACGGCCGCACGGTTTGGAGATCCGGGCGTGCCGGTCGGTTTGACTGGCCCGACAAGGGACAAAGAAATCAAGAAATACAAAATCGGAACGTGTCGGATGAGACCGAGACAGTTCCGTATATACGGCCCTGAAGCCACTTTACGGCGACATACAGCTATAGAAGGCATGCGCCAATCATGCATACGATTCATTCGGCTAATATGAAGGTGAAACACATAGTGTATTGATTACCGAACATGCATGCATAAGAAGACATGTTTGAACAAGTGAATAGTTAACTATGAACTGAAGCATAACCAAGCTCGGCAATACAGCCGACTCGGGGTCCATGAAGAAGGAACATGCAAATTATCACGACTAAACTAATCAAAGACCTGCATCTGCCGCACGATACCCGATCCTATCAAGGTCTAAGCGTTTTTAACATGCAAGAACCCGCAACATGTAATAATCTAGATTGATCCAATTCGGCTACGTAAGCACACGATCTATTTGTCATGATAATATAAGAGTAAAGAACATTAGAGAGCAAATAGATCTATAAAATAAGAAGCCGAAACCGATCAAATCTAGATTGGGCAAAAGAGTGTTATAAATAAAATATTAAAGTCATGCAACACGTGATAACTTAATGAATCTACTAGATCTTGCCAAATCTAATAGAGCGATAACTAATCCTTGAACCCAGATCTAACTGCCGCACGACTCACGATCTAACCAAGAATCGATAACTATCTTGCCTCGCTAAGCTATCAAGCGGGCGCTGCCGCACGACCATCTAGTCGAGATAGACAAAGCATAAGCAAAAGACTTCTTGATCATCAAGTAGGCGCTTTGCCGCACGGCCATCCCATCGAGGCGAACAAGACTACTTGCATCAAGATCTAAATCCACCGCATGATACTAGACACGATAGCAAGGTTGCGGAACTTACGGAGAGGTCGACGGATCGATTGGCTCCTCCACGAAGAACTTCGGCGACACGACAAAAGGGACTCGAAACGTGGCACGGGGCGGTTGTATTGATTTGATTGTGTATAATCTTTACAATGGTCGGGGTCTATATTTATACCCCCGACATAACATGAATCCTAAGATTCTGACGTACACAATATGTTAAAGGTAACTCAAAAGTATGGCGAGACTCTTGCTATAATTCTCCTCGGAATCCTTGATCATCGCTTTTCTCCTTCTATTCGACTTTTTGCTTGCCACCTTTAAACTTCCGAATGGAGCCCTTGTCTTCAAAGATAGCCGACGCACCAATGCTTGCCGAATCACCCGAGTCAAT
>JADLZL010003853.1:0-176341 GCA_015844335.1 Chrysopogon serrulatus | reverse complement strand
CACAATGGAATCTCTCTCTTTTTTTAAAAAAAAACTTATTTTCTTGGTGCTGCAACCTGATCGAGCTGTACGCTCATGCAGCCAGAAAAGAAATAAGGGCAGCGACTATTATTAATAATTAATTAAAGAGGGAACCCGTGCATGTTAGTAGATTCCAAAATCCTGGCCATCGTGTCTAGCCTCACATGGGCTGCTCACATGGCTCGATCGACCGGGCCATCATAAGCCCACGACTGTACACATTATTGGTGTCCATCCGCTCGTGTGCATCGCCAAAAATTTGCTGTCAAAGTCGGGGGAAAAACCAAACACATAAGAAAGGAACCTGTGAGGATAAAGGAAATTTTTTCCTCCGAATGACTGTAAGAAGCTTGCAGTAATGCCCCAAAAAAACTTGCAGTAACCTTTGTTATTACAAGGGAAAAAAACAAAAGGTAGTTGTTGGCAAGATAAACAGGGCTTAAGAGCAACTACAATAACCTCTTTATGTCTTCCAATATATTGATAGAAATATAGATATTGGTGGAAAAATCTATTCTAACAGTCTCTTCAACTAGATCTTCAAATATTATTCTAACAATTCTCTATTCCTGGTTTATCGCTTGTCAAAGATATAGTGAAGTTGACCCTCTAAAGTGCTGAGTGTTTAGACATAGAGAGCAATTTTCTTTTTATTAGAAATGGCTCTCCAAGTGATGATTTATTGAACGAGTTTAAGAAAAATGGATGAAGATGCTTAGCAAACTTTATAAATAGATCGAGGAGTGCACCACCTTTGACAACTTTGTTTGTTATAATGATTGAAGCAATTAACAACTAGGCTCTAGTATATACACGCAACATGGGACACTAGGACTTGCTGGTTTGAGTGGGGCGCGGCCAGTGGGAGTGGGAGCGGCGAGGAGGGGTGTAACATCGGCGTGTCCAAAAATTGCTTATAAGGAGAATGGAGGCGGTGATGAAGGGTGTAACACCACGCGAGCAAAACTGTTTATATAGTCTAGCTTCGCATGTGGAACGGACTTGCTGGCTTGAGTGGGGGCGTGCGGCAAGGAGGGGGAGTGGGGCGGCGGGGAGGGATGTATCATTGCGCGATTCAAATCTGCCTATATGGCCTAGCTTCGCACGTAGAATAGGTCTACGTACGCGTAGCACCTCGCTTACACTTTCGTTCTCGTTTCGTGTAAAAGGGTAAACCCATAGGTACTACGATTGGAACGACAATGTTTATAAGGTGGTCCTTACCTTTAACTTCTAAGGTGGCACTAAACCCTCCAGTTATAACTCCTCACATGCTACATGCATCAACTTCACAACTACTGCAAGTTTCTAACGGACTGGGATGTACAAGGAGAGTGGGGCTCGGTGTAACACCCCCGGTGTTACGTTAACCTAAACTTTTGCCATGTCATCATCATCATTGCATAAGCATTCATGATTAGAGAACCCTAATGAGTACAATTAAAATGAGTTTATTTAATTCTAGGGTTGTTTGCGCTCTTTCATATCGTATGTGTATGTGTATACCATTTAAATTTCACTTGCATGTTTAATCTTGATTATAAAAGCAATCAACTAAAACTAATCTTGATGTTTGCAAGTGCTTGGCTAACCTTGACTCTCACCCTAACCATGTTTTATAAGTCAAATGATGCAAAAGCAAGAATCAAAATTGAAGTTGGAATCCGAATCCCAAACCCTAACCCTAGTGGGTTAAGTGTTGGATTTGAATTTCAAGTTCACTTTTGAGGAGCTAATCATAATTAATTTTGTAAATAAAAATTGCCAAACTTTGGCACCATTTCAAAGTATGAACTTTGTACTTTGAGAGTATGCCATTGGTTAGGTTTGGAAAGTATCACAACATCGTTAATTAATTGCCCAAATATCCAATTTGAAAATCCTTTTCAAAAGCTCAAAATTCAAAAGCCTTTTGTCCCTTTCTCAATTTCATCTTAAAATATTCAAAATTTGGGAAAACTTCAAAAATACAGATTGTATATCTCTTTGAGCTCTACAAGTTTGGTATATAAAGTTTTTCAAGTTTTTGAATAAAATTTGAAGTAATTTCAAAAGTTTCCAAAATTGGGAAATGTCCCTTTTGTTTTTAAACTCCAATTCAAAAACTATTTAGTTTCATGAAAAACTTTCTAAATGAAAGTTGTAGATCTTGAAAAAATGGAACAACTTTTATTTTGGGAGAGTTTCATCTTTTATTCAAAATTTAAAAGTAATTTTAAATTCCTTCAAGTTAGGGTTTTTGCCCCTTTTCAAATTTAAAATGCAAATTCAAAATCTATTTGGAATTTGGCAAAACTTTCTAAATGAAAGTTGTAGAGCACAAAATTTTATGCAATCTATATTTTGGGAGATTTTCAACTTGTATTCAAATTTTGGGAGTAATTTGGAAAAGAGAGAGAGGTGAGGTGGCACTGTGCTACAGTACCACCACATTAGGGGGGACACCTTGCACAAGCCCATGCCGTGAGTCACCGCCGGCCGCCGTGGCTATTCTCGCGGTATCGCCGGTTTCACGCGCGACCAACCATCCAGGCAGGGGTCGCGAAAGTCCTAGCCACCTCCTCGACCATCTCCTTGTCTATATAAGCCACTCTCGCCGCCGTTGTTCCGCTTTTCTTGCTCCACTGTCGCCGCCGGCCATCTTTCAATCGACGGCGCAATTCGTCATCCTTGAGCAATCACCACGCAATTGCCTTTGCCAAGAAACTCGCAAGCTAGTTGCGCATCTCCTGGACCGGCCCGTAGTGCTTGACAACACCGAAATCGCCGGCACGACCTCTTCTTCTTTCTTTCCGGCCATCATCGCCGCCGTGAGTGTTTCGCCGTGGCTAGGCCGCTCCGGTGAGTTTCATGCCCTCTCAGTTAGTGTTCTGAGTTCTCCTCGAGCTCTTAGAGCTCATCGGTCCCCTACCTCCCTTCTTCGTACAGCAGACGCGAAGGTACGCCACCACGCTGCCAGTTCGCGCCGCCGCGACCCACTCCGCCACGAACGTCTCTGCTCCGTCTTGTTTCCGGCCAGACCACCCCAAGCACCGTGTTGTGGTAATCATCCTGAAGCTTTCCAAGTAGTTGGTTGCGTTGTTTTTGCTTTGGCTTGGCCTGAACGCCGTGAGCGCCGACGAGCCGTGTCACCACCGAGCCGCCATGCCCACCACCGCGCGCGCTCCAGTGACTAATAGCAGTCGTATAGTACCTCGATAGATTCGCCTAGTTGAGAGGAGTCTGTTGGTGCCGCTGGTGTCGCCGCCGGTATCGTCGTTGGCGAGAACGGCCGGCCCGATCAGTCGCGCCGCCGTCCCTGTTCACATCGGAAAAGGGGAGGAGGAAGAGAGAGCGGAGTAGGGGCCGGGCTGTCGGCGAGAGAGAGAGAGAGAGAGAGGAGCAGTGGGCCGCGCGCAGGCCAGGGCCATGCGGGCCGTTCTGGGCCGCACAGTGGCCCGCGGGGGAATGAGTTTTGTTTTTCTTTTTCTTTATTTGTTTTTAAATGTTGATTTTCATCTTTTTGCTATAATTTTGTTTGGGCAGATAAAAATGCAATAAAAATATGGGTGTGCTCCTTGAGTGATACTCTACACCAAAAAATACTAACTTTGTTTTTCCAATAAATTTTATTTATGCAATAAATTACTCTTTTAATTAATAAATGCCACTTCCATGATTTTTAATAATTAAAATATAAGTCCAAAAATCATGAAATTTGTTTTGTGTGCTAATCAGATGATAATGATTTTAATTATAAAGTTTGATCATGTTTTGACTAATTTTTGTATTATGCTTAATTAATGCCTTAATTAATTAATGTTTAATTAATTAATTCTTTGATTAATTAGGGTTTAATTAATCTTCAATTAGCAAGTTAATTAGTGGCTTTCAACAACTGTAAAAATAGTTAATAAATTAGTAATTAACCTTAATCACTATTAGGGTTGCTTGATTTTGGATTGAGTGATGACCCTAGGTCATTAACCCTAATGACCTTCGGCATTTTATGTTGATTGCGTACCGTTAGTCCGTCGTCGTTGACGCTAGCTATACTTCCGTAGTGCAACCTTACCGTGAAGGAAAGTTGTACTCAAGATAGGTTAGCAATGGTTGCATCATTATCGCATGCTTTTTTTACTACTGCATTGTAATCATGCATTTCAATCGTGTAGCTGTGCCGTCTGAGGAAGGAATTAATCCAACTCCAGTCTCCGAGGAAGGTGATCATCGTGAGAAGGTTGGGTCTGATCTTGGTGATTGGGTAGCTGCTCCTAACTTTCCCGAGCCCCAAGGCAAGCCCCGGATGCATTTAAACACCTGCTTGAATTTCGAAATTCTTTTATATTGTATGTTGATGAAATGATGCATTAGGTGTTAGGAGTTGTGTGATATCCTACTTTGGTGCATTTACCGTACCTTGATATATTACCCTGGATAACTGTTTTAATTTTGAAATACTTAGTATACGCTTAGCCCTGCTACTAGTATAGGATTTTGATAAACTGTTTTCAAAAGTGTGAAAACAATATCCTCTGAAGGAAAGTTATAAAAACCTGATGTTGCTTGTTGTTTATCCTTGTTCCGACAGGGTCAAGGGTACACAACAAGAGCATGATGATGAATAAATCGAGACCGGATGGAGTGACTTGCACCAGGATGGGCTAGTGCCCCCAGTGTAGTGTCGTCCCACTTGTGAGTCGGTTAAGAACCGTCCGTTGTGGTGATCCCGTGGTCAAGAAGGTTATTGGATAGTACTAGTCCGCATGCTAATGGCGGTAAGCTCCCTTGTACTATCCATGACGAGAACGGATAACCAGGACGAGCGTAGCGTGTACCCATCCTCACGGGGCCACCGTGGAAGGGGACCGCGGGCCTTGAGGAGATGGTGTCTTGTACCCTCGTGGCTAGGACCCGTTCTCGGGCGGGGGAGAAATACAAGCGTGAGTTGATGTATGTAAGATGTTGGTCCCGCATACATCGTGTGGGTATGAAGCCCCAAATTGGGTATATTAAGCGATTCGAATCGTCGTTGCTCCACGATATGGGAGACTTGACCAAGCGTCAGCATTGTAGTAATGATGGAAGTTGTGAGATTAAGAAGTTTTGAATCCGTTACATGTTTGACAAGTGATTGTTATAGTAAAGTAAGGACTGGCTTAGTCTCTTTTTGCAAAGGTGTCATTTGATCTTGCTAAAGCCTTACCTTGATCCCTATTAGCCAGCATTCCTCAGTCTTCTCCTCAATTTTTGGTCGGGTAAGTCTTGCGGAGTACTTTTTGTACTCAGGGTTTATTTAACCCCGTTGCAGGTGGACCGTGCAAACAAGAGTGCTATGGCCCTTGTTGAATGACGGTCGTTGATGAAGTGACTGATGAAGAATAGATTATGTGGCCCGTGGGTAGAGCACTTTCGTTGTGTAGATTGTAATAAAGTTAAGTAATGATACTTCCGCTGTTATGTAATAATGATACTCTGGTTTGTATAAGTTTTATAAATGGTTTGTAAATTAAGTTATTGTAAGTCTTCCGCTACTCTGGTATTTTGTATGAAAACTGTTGTAATACCGTGATGCCTCTGTAAGTATCGATCCTGGAGGAATTGTGGTTTATCGGGGGTTCACCCGACGGAACATTCTAGGTTATGTGGTGTACATGTATAGCTGACAGAGGTCTTAGGGACAATATCATGTGCTTGTGGGCCATATAATTTAGAAGGTTCTGCCACAGAGGGTATCAGAGCGGTACTTACAAAGACACTTACAGTATTACTTTGCAAAAACTTCAAAATGTTTTAGATCCAAAAGATAAATGGATTTAGTCCAAAATGCTTCTGCTCCGTCTTAATTCTTTCTAGTAGCCTTTCTAGGTGCTATTTAAAAGAGTCTTAAGCGGAGTATCATGTTATTTTCTTTTTGCCCTATATTACTAAAAGTATGCCTGTGTTTGTTTGAAAAGTCTTTTGCTCGATCCGTAGGTCCGATCATGCATCATGATTAATTAATCTGTTTAAAATTATGTCCCCGTTAAAAAGTGGTTGGGCTAAGTAAAATCAATCCTATTCTTGCTAGCCTTAAGGATCTCAATCTTATAGGTCCTATCTCTTCTTCCTACAGAATGGCATGTGGCTAGTTGGTGTTAATGCTTTAAGTTTAATACATCTGCTTGTGAATAAATATGATTTTGTCTATAACAGATGTCTGGCAATACTCGTGCTGGTTCTTTACACGAGGGAGGTGGGGCCCCGCAGGCACCACCAGCACCCCAATCCTTGGCTGAAGCCGTGGCAGTTTTAGTAAATGCCACCACTAAGAATTCCCGCCTGTTACGGGAAATGGGTCAGCACAATCACGAGGCACCATATGAGAATCGTGGCCGTCGTAATCACGATGAGATCACGTATGCAGACTTCACAGAGACCCGTCCGCCAGTTTTCACTAGGGCTGAGGAGCCCTTAGAGGCTAATGATTGGCTTCGTATCATAGATCAGAAGTTTGACTTGTTAGAGGGTTGTCCAGACCTTTTGAAACCCAAATTTGCCGCCCAACAGTTGAGGGGTCCTGCATCCGCATGGTGGGCAAACTTTCTGGCACGTCAGCCAGTCGGTCAGCAAATCACTTGGGCCATGTTCCAAGATGCATTCCGTCAGCATTTCATTCCTGACGGAGTGATGCAAGCAAAGCTGGAAGAATTTCTGGCACTGAAGCAGGATGGTCGAACAGTGGTGCAGTATGTGAATATGTTTGGTCATCTATCACAGTATGCCCCTGAGCACGTGGACACTGACAGTAAGAAGAAGAAATGTTTTGTTCGGGGTTTAAAGAGTGAAATTGAAACTCACCTTACTGCCAACCCAACCGCCCGGCTTCTATGAGGCGGTGGATATCGCCATATCCTATAAAAGATCTATGCTCAAACAGAAGAGTGAAGAGCGGCGTGCTTCCTCTAACCTATCTGGCGGAATCCAGAAATATTAGAAGGTTATTGTGGCAGAACCTTCTAAATTATATGGCCCACAAGCACTGACCTTGTCCCTACGACCTCAGTCAACCATGCTTATACACCATATAACCTAGAATATTCCGTCGGGTGGATCCCCGATAAACCACAATCACTCGGGATCGATACTTACGGATACATCACAAAGTATTACAACAACTTTCATATAAAATACCGAGTAGCGGAAGACTTACAATAACTTAATTTACAAATATTTTGTAAAACTTATACAAACCAGAGAATTATTACAAACAAATGGGAGTATCATTATATAACTTTATTACACTCACTCAACAAAGGTGCCCCGCCTGAGGCCACTCAATTCACTCTTCATCGGTCACCTCTTCAATAACCGTCATGCGGCAAGGGCCATAGCACGCTTGCCCATGTGGTTCACCACGCAACGAGGGGTTGAACAAACCCCGAGTACAAAAGTACTCCAAAGACTTACCCGACCAAAATTGGGGAGAAGACTCGGGAATGCCGGCTAATAGGAATCAAGGTGAGGCTTTAGCAAGATCAAAAGACTCTTTTGCTAAAAAGACTAAGCCAGTCCTTAATGTATCAATCACTTGTCAAACATATACCGAATTCAAAACTTTCCATACTCCACTTCCATTATTACTACGATCTTTGGTGCGAGGATCACGGCTCCCATATCGTGGAGCACACGACGATTCGAATCGCTTTATATACCCAAATGGGGCTTCCTAGCCGCACGATGTATGCGGGACCAACATCTTACATACATCAACTCACGCCCGGATTTCTCCCTACCGAACGGAGGTACAAGTACACCACCTCACTACGGCCGCTCGGTCACTTCGGTGGTGCGCATCGTAGGATGGGCACACGCTACTTGTCCGTTCTAGTAAAAAGATAGTCCAAGTGGAGTTTACCGCCATTAGCATGCGACTAGTACTATCCAAAAACCTCATGATCCAAGGGCCAAGCAACGAACGGTGCTTAACCGACACAAGTGGACGACACTACACCACACCGGGCGGTAGCCCCTCCCGATGCAAGTCACTCCACCCAATGTCTCGATTTACTCATCATCATGTTCTTGGGCGTACCCACGACCCGGCCAAGGTGAGAGGTAGGCGACAAGCAACATCAAGTTTTCATAAAATTCCCATCGGGGATCATTGTGATTACACCTTTGTAAGCGTTTATCAAAACCCTACACTAGTAGCAAGACTAAGCGCATACTAAGCATTTCGAAATCAAAACAGTATCCGGGATAGTATATCAAGGTATGGTAAGTGCATCAAGTAGGGTAACACACAACTCCTACACCTAATGCAAGATCATCACATGAAATCATAAAAACTTTTTGAAATACAAGGCGGGGTTTAAATGCATCCGGGGCTTGCCTTGGGGCTCGGCAAGTGAGGCTCGGCTACCCAATCACCGGGATCGATCCAACCTCTTCGGGAACCGGAGATGGCTCGACTCCCTCCTCGGACTCGGCGGCTACACGATACGGATGCATGATTATAATGCAAGAAATGAAATGAACATGTGATAACGATGCAACGATTCTTAATCGATCTTGAGTACAACTTTCCTTCACGGTAACCTTATACTAAGAAGGTATAACTAGCGTCGACGACGACGGACTAGCGATACGCAATCAACATGAAATGCCGAAGGTCATCGGGGTTAATGACCTAGGGTCATCACTCAATCCCAAAATCAAGCAACCTTATTAGTGATTAAAGGTGATTACTAATTTATTGACCATTTTTACAGTCGTTGAAAGCCACTAATTAACTTGCTAAATGGGAGATTAATTGAACCCTAATTAAATTAGGAATTACTAATTAAACATTAATTAATAAAGGGATTAATTAAGCTTAATACAAAACTTAATCAAAACTTAACCAAACTTCATAATTAAGGTCATCATACTCTAATTAGCACACAAAACAAGTTTCATAATTTTTGGACTTGTATTTTAATTATTAAAAATCATTGAAATTGCATTTATTAATTAAAGGAGCAATTTTAATTATGACTAAAACTTACTGAAAATCATAAGTTAGCATTTTTCATGGACAGAGCATATTATGGAGAGCACTCACATATTTTTATTACATCTTTATCTGCCCAAAATAAAATACAACAAAAAGATGAAAAGTAGTGCTTGGAAATTAAAATAGAAAAAAAAAACCATTTTTCTTTCCCCTTGGGCTCACTTTGGCGGCCCACGGCCTGCCGCACAGGCCTTGGCCCCAACTCCACGCGCCTGGCGCAGGCGCAAGGCCAGCGGCCCGGCCTCCTTCTCTCCTCCTCCTCTCGACAAAGCGTGGCCCGCCTGTCAGCTCTTCCTCCTCCCCTTCTTTCCTTCCGGCCGACGAAGGCGACGGCACGGTGGCCGGCGGTTCTCACCGACGACACCTCCTCTCGCTCAACCAACCACACCAACGCACTCCCCTCTCTTCTCCGCGTCCGACGAGCTACTACACGACCTTCCCCAACCACCGGCGCGCCGCACGCCGACAACTCCGGCGGCTCACCGGGCCGACGGTGATCGGGCGAACGAGCTCACCGGAGCTTCTCCGGTAGAACCAAACATGGCAACGTGATCTACAGCTCAAGGCGAACACGGCAACCTACGAATACGACTCGACCCCTCACCGGAGCACACCCGGAGACGAGCATGTCCACGGCGGAGATCGGAGCTCGCCGGTGCTTGCGGTGTCCCGGCCAATTTACTGCAGCTCCGACTCAACCAACCCCCGGATAAGACTCAGGAGCTCACCGCGACTTCAACACAACGGAGAGGCGGGCTCGGGAACGGACGGAGGATGATCGACGGCGGTAGCAGCGACTGCGGCGGCACGGACTCGACGGCGAAGCGGCGTCACGGCGACTCCGGAGCTTAGCTATGGAAAACAGAGAGCCGACCATGAGCAACAAATCACGAAGAAGCTAATGGAACAATCGGTGAGGCTTGAGGTGCTCTGTGGAGCTCTGGACAAGGGAAGGTGCTCACGGCGGCGGTGATCAACCGTGGTCGGGGAAGACGATGGCGCGGGAGCGACTCCGGCGATCTCGCGGTGTCACCAGTGGTTCAGAGCGTGCGCAAAGGATGGGCGGAGATGATGACCAGAGCAATTGGGCAGCGAGCGTGTGGATTGCGCGAATTTTGCGAAGGAATGCCGGCGACCGACGGTGAGCAAGAAGGAAGAAGGGCGGCGCCGACGGCCGGTATGCGGCTTTTATAGGGCGAACGGGGGCTAAACAGGTGGAGGACGACGTCACGGTGCCGGTGAGCTGGTTGGCGGCGCGAGAAACCCGGGAAGGGCCGCGAACGGCCACGGCGGCGATCGGCCGGCCGTCCGGCATGGGCGCCGGGCAGTGGCGAGCACCCCCCCGTAGCACTACTTTGTAGCGGGGGACACCTATTTTTCCATTTTCAAAATTAATCCGAAAATTTGAACTGTTCACAAAAATCTTCCAAAATATCAAGTGTGCAACTTTTCCAGCTCTACAACTTTGATTTAAGGAGCTTGGTCAGAATCAACTTAGTTTTTGAATTTGGATTTCAAATTTGAAAAGGTTCAAAACCCTAACTTTGGGGATTTCAAAATTACTTTCAAATTTTGAATAAAAGATGACAATCTCAAAAATAAAAGTTGTTCCATTTCTCAATGTCTACAACTTTCATTTAGGAAGTTTTTCCTGAAACCCAATAATTTTTGAAATTAAGTTTAAAACCCAAATAGGGACAATTTGCAATTCAATTCACTTTTGAAATTACTTCAAATTTTATTCAAAAACTTGAAAAACTTTGTATACCAAAGTTGTAGAGCTCAAAGAGATGTACAAACTGTATTTTGGAAGTTTTCTAAAATTTTGAATATTTTGAGGTGAAATTATGAAGGGGTAAAAACACACTTTGAAAATCTCCCGTTTGAAATGAATTTCAAATTGAATCTTTGGGCAAATAAATTATGATGATGTGGCACTTTTCAAACCCAACCAATAGTACATTTTCAAAGTACAAAGTTCATACTTTGAAATGATGCCATTGGTTAGCAACTTTATTTACAAAATTAATTATGGTTAGCTTATCAAAATTGAAAGTGAAATTCAAACCCAACACTTAGCCTTCATGCTAGGGTTTGGGATTTGAATTCCAAATTCAATTTGATTCTTTCTTTTGCACCATTGCTTTTAGAAAACTTGTTTGGTGTAGGAGTCGGGGTTAGGCAAACACTTGCAAACACCAGGGTTGATTTTAGTTGATTGCTTTTATTGATAAAAGTAAACATGTGAGCGAGGATTCAAATTATAAACATAAGCACATGTAATACAAAGGAGCTCAAACAACACCCTAGAATCGTAAACTCATTTTAATTGTTTGAATTAGGGTTTTCTAATCATGAATGCTCATGCAATGATGATGATGACATGGCGGGTTTTTGCTTAACGTAACACCGGGGTGTTACATTATATTCCCCTAAAAGGAATCTCGTCCCCGAGATTCAAAGCTTAGGGCTAAGTAATGGAAAAGGAAATGTGTCAAGCAAACACATCTTACATTGTTTCATGAGGGAGGTAGAAGGTTCATATTACAAGTCTCATGTTTTTGGAAAGTCACAATTCTTAGAAACGAATCGTGACTTAGGAGAAAGAAGAAAGAAACTCAGGAAAGTGCTCATTCAAGAATTCCTCAGATTCCCAAGTGGCTTCATCCTCGAGTGCTGATCCCACTGAACTTTATAAAATCTTCTTATGTGCTGCGGGTGACTCGGTCTTTTCGGTCAAAAATTTTGATTGGATATTCAGCACTTGTTAGATCGGGCTCAATATTGATGCCTTCAATGTCGACGACCTTGTCCGCGGTACTCGCAAACATTTTTTTAGTTGTGACACATGAAACACATTGTGTACAAGAGACAATTGCTCGGGTAGATCCGACGATATGCTACCTTCCCACACTTGTTCAATAATTTGAAATGGACCGATGTATCGAGGTGCTAGTTTACCTTTCACCCCGAATCGGTCGATACCTTTGCTTTCGGTGACACCTTCAAGTATACATAATCTCCAACTTTAAACGCCAAGGGTCGACGATGACGATCTGCATAACTCTTTTGTCGAGGCCGAGCCCTTCTCGGTTTGCTTGAATTTGTCGACTTTATCTTCGGTTTCTTTAACTAAATCAACCCCATAGAACCACCTTTCTCCCGGTTCGGACCGGTTAAGTGGAGTACGACATCGTCGACCATATAATGCTTCAAATGGTGCCATTTTGAGACTTTCTTGATAGCTATTATTATAAGCAAATTCTGCTAATGGCAAACATTCATCCCATCTTGAGGAATATGTCAATACACAAGATCTCAACATATCTTCTAGAATTTGATTTACTCTTTCGATCTGCCCCCGGTTTGGGATGGTAAGCCGTACTATATAATAAATTAGTACCCAAGGTTTCATGAAATTTACGCGAGAATTTAGCAACAAACGTGTGCCTCTATCGGTAACAATAGACTTGGGTACCCCATGCAAACACATAATTCGGTCTATGTATAACCGCGCATATTGAGGTGCGCGGTAAACATTCTTCACTGGAATAAAATGGGCCGACTTAGTTAATCGATCCACAATCACCCATATAGAATCATAACCCTTTGCTGTTGTAGGCAGACCCACAATAAAATCCATACTTATATCTTCCCACTTCCAGGCTGGAATTGGTAAAGGTTGTAGCATTCCGGCAGTCTTCGGATGTACGGCTTTGACTTTCGACCAAGTGTCACATCTTGCAACATAGCGAGCTATCTCGATTTTCATTTTAGTCCACGGAATCTACGCCTCGGGTCATGATACATCTTATTGCTACAGGGTGAATCGAGAATCTGGTTAGGTGAGCTTCATCAAGAATCATCTGCCGGAGCTCGAAAAAATTTTTGGAACAACCAGGGCGATTTTTGAACCATAACACATTATCATCATCAAGGCGGAAGCAAGATGCTTGCCCTGATCTGACTTTTTCTCTGATATGCTTAAGCCCTTTGCTTTCTCGTTGAGCGGCAATAATCTTTTCTTGAATAGATGAGTGTATGGTGATATCATTCAGAGTACCACGAGAAATTATATCAATATTTAATCTCTCTAACTCTTGACATAGACTCAGATTCTTGGGTGACGACAAGGCAGTTGCACCGACTCTTTTCGATTGAGAGCATCCGCAACCACATTGGCTTTGCCGGGATGATAATGGACGTCAAGATCATAGTCTTTGATTAATTCAAGCCACCTTCGCTGCCTCATATTCAACTTTCGAGGCGTGTGAAGATATACTTCAAACTTTTATGATCACTATAAATATGACATTTGTTGCCCGACAAATAATGCCTCCATATTTTGAGCATGCACAAGCTGCGGCTAACTCAAGATCATGAGTTGGATAATGCTCTTCATGTCTCTTCAAGCGCCTCGAAGCATAAGCAATAACTTTGCCCTCTTGCATTAACACACATCCGATGCCGATGCGGATGCATCACAATACACATCGAATGGCTTTTCAATATCTGGCCGAGCAAGGATTGGGGCGGTGGTTAGAAGATCTTTTAACTTATGGAAAGCTTGCTCACATTCGGATGACCATCGGAATTTGGTTTGATTCTTGAGGAGTTACGTGATTGGTTTGGCTAATTTGGAGAAATCGAGGAACGAAACGACGGTAATATCCCGCCATTCCAAGGAAGCTACGAACTTGATGCACGGTGGTGGGTGGTTTCCAATTAAGAATATCTTGGATTTTTCTTTGGGATCAAGCGCAACACCCTCGGCCGATAAGACATGCCCAAGGAATTTGACTTCACTAAGCCAAAACTCACACTTACTAAATTTAGCATAAAGGCGATGCTCTCGGAGACGAGACAGAACAATAATGAGATGATGCTCGCATGCTCTTCTTTATTTTTGGAATATATAAGAATGTCGTCGATGAACACTACGACAAAACGATCGAGCTCGGGCATAAACACCGAGTTCATCAGATACATGAAATGGGCTGGAGCATTAGTAAGCCCAAATGACATGACTAGATATTCGTATAGGCCGTATCGGTGGTAAAAGCGGTTTTGAATATCTTCCGGCCGTATACGTATTTGGTGGTAGCCGGATCTAAGATCAATCTTGGAGAACACCTTGGCTCCCGCAAGTTGATCAAAGAGAAGATCGATACGAGGAAGAGGATATTTATTTTTGATGGTCACCTCGTTTAATGGACGATAGTCCACACACATTCTCAGAGTTTGATCTTTCTTTTTCACAAAGATTGCAGGACAACCCCACGGCGATGAACTAGGTCGGATAAAAACTTTATCCAACAGTTCTTTCAATTGAGTTTTCAATTCAGCTAACTCTTTTGGGGGCATCCTATAAGCTCTTCGGGATCTTGGTGCGTGCCCGGCTTCAACTCAATCACAAATTCAACATCTCTTTCCGGTGGTAGCCCGGGCAAATCGTCGGGGAACACATCCGGAAACTCACGGACTACCGGTATATCTTGAAGTGCTTTGGGAGAGGTTGCATTAGCGGTCGTAACCGCTCTCTTGGGAATCGAAAATTGGATAAGGAGTGGGGATTGGTTATCGGGTAGCAACGACTTTACATTTCTATTCGGGGTATCTATCACGGCGCCATCTTGGCGTAACCAGTTCATTCCGAGGATCACATCTATATTTTGATCCTTCAATACTATCGATCCGTGGAATATAAATACCCACCAAGAGATATAGGAATCGAGACTACTTCCAGCGTACACATACGCCCTCTCCCGGTGATTGCACCATAAACTCATCTTTAATTTCTTTTATGGGAATTTCATGCTTGGTAACAAAGGTGCGGTTGATAAATGTATGAGATGCACGAGAATCAAATAATGTAAGTGCGGGGTGGCCCGCAGCGGGGAACATACCCATCAACACGGGTTCTCCTTCAAGAACGTTCCCCGGCCCGGACTTGATAGACGCGCCGCCCGTCTTCTTCCCGGCATTAGACTTCGGGACACGCTGTGGAACACCCCTGCCTTGACTCAGGGGGCTGTTGACTGCCGGACCCTTGCTGAAATTGGGAAGCATTCCTTTTAGGGTAGGGGCAGGTTTCGATCTGAGATGCCCGACTTGATCACAATTGAAACACGGGCGAAACCGGTAGAAGTATTTTGTGGAGGCTGGTGGAGTTGGGTTTCGAACACCACAGGTGTTCGGGCTTTCTTTGGGATAGGTTGCGGCGGCGGGGCGAGGGTACACACCTTGCCTCGGGGCTTGTTCTTCTTTGTGGGTGAGTAACGATAAGGTTGAGGATTTTGCGGTTTGTTGTGGATAGCGAAATGGTGGGCGATAGTCTTTGGGTGGGATGATAGATAACTTTACGGCGTTTACGGATTCCGCCCGGTTGTCGAGAGAAAGCACGTCGCTCCTCACTCTTTTTTGCTCCGAGCGGGGGGATTTCTCATAGGCAATGGCTATATCCACTTTGCCTCGTAGAAAGTGGCATTGGGGTTTGAGGTAAGGTGGGTTTTGATATCTCCCTTTAAACCCCCGAGGAAGCACTTCTTCTTCTTTACATCGGTATCCACATGTTACGGTGCATCTTGTGAGAGGTGGCTAAAGGAGTTCACGTCTTGCACCACTTGATTGTCCACCTTGTTTCGGGGCTAAAAATTCTTCTAACTTAGCTTGCATTACTCCGTCGGGTATAAAATCTTGACGGAATGCATCTTTGAACACGGTCCGGTGATTGGGCGGTCGGTTGGCTGCCGTGCAAGGAAATCGCCCACCATGCGGATCTGGGGGCCTCTCACTTCTTTGGGCGGCAAACTTGGGTTTCATCAGTGTGCGGACAACCTTCCGATAGATCAAACTTCAGATCTATAATGCGAAGCCAATCATTAGCTTCTAGGGGCTCCTCGGCCACAGTGAACACCGGCGGACGAGTATCGGTGAAGTCCGCATAGGTGATTTCGTCGTGATTACGACGACCACCCCGATTTTCACGTGGTGCATTCGATTCTGGCGACTTATCTCCCGTAACATACGGGCATTTTCGATGGTGGCGTGGACTAAAGGCGCCACGGCTTCACCAAAAGGCGGTGGTGCTTGTGGTGCACGAGGGACCTCACCCCTCTCTTGTGAATAACCGGACATCTGTTGTAAACAAGATCGGATTTATTCACAAGCGAGGATTTATTAAAATTGAAAACAACGATGCAAGCCCGGTCATACAAAGGTTCACTTATTTATTTTACAAGTCCGCCCATAGGCCGGACACCCCAGTTGACTATTTAACATATATTACATCTCTCTCTTTTCTCTCTCGGGGAGCTCGGATGTCGGATCCCTCATCCAGGTCGGACTCATTGCTGCGGCGGACTCATCGCCTCGGACTCCTCGGTTGGGGTTGGGTACACTTCGGTGATTCCACTGATCCCAAATCATCCGCGACTACCTGCTGGCTGGTACACCGGATTGTGGAGGTTATACGATGATGGACCTCCTCGTGTAATGCAGCGGTATATGCTTCAAGATCCTCCACCTGAGCACGCAAACTCTTCAATAGCATCATACCCATCATTCCTTTGGTTTCTTGTAGCCTCCGGCTCTGCTCAAGTTGAGCAATTTTTTCGGCCGATACTCGTGGATGGACTCGATATCCTTCGCTCTTGCTCCTGCAGATTTTCTATCTCAGACTTCAGCTTGATGTTTTCGATTGTTGCCTTGCAATGATCTTTGGTAACAATAGCTAGCTCGGCCAGACCAACTCGGCTATCTTACGCCTTTTGGTTATCTTCTTCCCAAGCCTGCGGCTCGCTAGGTCCTGCCTCGGCATCGTGGCTACGTGGCGCCATCTGGTGACGCGGTACTCCCTTTGGTCCGGTCATCTTACAGGGGCGATGCGCTTAGTGCGTGCCATCCTGTAGTAGGTAAAGATAGAGTCTATAAGATAGGGAACCTTAGAGTCGGCAAAAACAGGTTTGATTTTACTTAGCCCAACCACTTTGTTTCGAGAATAAAATTTTAAACATGTGAATTAAAATATGATGCATGATCGGTCCTACGGATCGAGTAAAATCTTTTAAACTTAACATAAGCATACTTTTTTAGTAATATAGGGCAAAAAGAAAAACACATGATACTCCGCTTAAGACTTTTTATAAATAGCACCTATGGGGGCTACTAGAAAGAATTAAGACGGAGCGAGAAGCAATTTGGACTAAAAACCCTATTTTAGCATTTAGATCCAAAACATTTTGAAATTTTTGAAAAGTAATCTTGTAAGTATCTTTGTAAGTACCGCTCGATACCCTACGTGGCGAGAACCTTCTAAATTATATGGCCCACAAGCACTTGACCTTGTCCCTAAGACCTCGATCAACCATGCTTATACACCATATAACCTAGAATGTTCCGTCGGGTGGATCCCCGATAAACCACAATCACTCGGGATCGATACTTACGGATACATCACGATATTACAACAGCTTTCATATAAAATACCAGAGTAGCGGAAGACTTACAATAACTTAATTTACAAATATTTTGTAAAACTTATACAAACCAGAGAATTATTACAAACAGCGGGAGTATCATTATATAACTTTATTACACTCACTCAACAAAAGGTGCCCTGCCCAGAGGCCACTCAATTCACTCTTCATCGGTCACCTCTTCAATAACCGTCATGCGGCAAGGGCCGTAGCACGCTTGCCCATGTGGTTCACACGCAACGAGGGTTGAACAAACCACGAGTACAAAAAGTACTCCATAAGACTTACCCGCCAAAATTGGGGAGAAGACTTCGGGAATCTTTGGCTAATAGGAATCAAGGTGAGGCTTTAGCAAGATCAAAAGACTCTTTTGCTAAAAAGACTAAGCCAGTCCTTAATGTATCAATCACTTGTCAAACATATACCGAATTCAAAACTTTCCATACTCCACTTCCATTATTACTACGATCTTTGGTGCGAGGATCACGGCTCCCATATCGTGGAGCACCGCGACGATTCGAATCGCTTTATATACCAAATTGGGGCTTCTAGCCGCCACGATGTATGCAGGGACCAACATCTTACATACATCAACTCACGCCCGGATTTCTCCCTACCGAGCGGAGTGCACGAGTACACCACCTCACTCACGGCCGCTCGGTCACTTCGGCCGGTGCGCATCGTAGGATGGGCACACGCTACTTGTCCGTTCTAGTAAAAGATAGTCCAAGTGGAGTTTACCGCCATTAGCATGCGACTAGTACTATCCAAAAACCTCATGATCCAAGGGCCAAGCAACGAGCGGTGCTTAACCGACACAAGTGGGCGACACTACACCACGAGGCGGTAGCCCCTCCTGATGCAAGTCACTCCACCAGCGTCTCGATTTACTCATCATCATGTTCTTGGGCGTACCCCTGACCCGGCCAAGGTGAGAGGTAGGCGACAAGCAACATCAAGTTTTCATAAAATTCCCATCAGGGATCATTGTGATTACACCTTTGTAAGCAGTTTATCAAAACCCTACACTAGTAGCAAGACTAAAAAAACGCATACTAAGCATTTCGAAATCAAAACAGTATCCGGGATAGTATATCAAGGTATGGTAAGTGCATCAAGTAGGGTAACACACAACTCCTACACCTAATGCGGTATCATCACATGAAATCATAAAAACTTTTTTGAAATACAAGGCGGGGTTTAAATGCATCCGGGGGGCTTGCCTTGGGGCTCGGCAGTGAGGCTCGGCTACCCAATCACCGGGGATTAGATCCAACCTCTTCGGGAGGCGGAGATGGCTCGACTCCCTCCTCGGACTCGGCGGCTACACGATCTGATGCATGATTATAATGCGGTAAATGAAATGAACATGTGATAACGATGCAACGATTCTTAATCGATCTTGAGTACAACTTTCCTTCACGGTAACCTTATACTAAGAAGGTATAACTAGCGTCGACGACGACGGACTAGCGATCTGCAATCAACATGAAATGCCGAAGGTCATCGGGGTTAATGACCTAGGGTCATCACTCAATCCCAAAATCAAGCAACCTTATTAGTGATTAAAGGTGATTACTAATTTATTGACCATTTTTACAGTCGTTGAAAGCCACTAATTAACTTGCTAAATGGGAGATTAATTGAACCCTAATTAAATTAGGAATTACTAATTAAACATTAATTAATAAAGGGATTAATTAAGCATAATACAAAACTTAATCAAAACTTAACCAAACTTCATAATTAAGGTCATCATACTCTAATTAGCACACAAAACAAGTTTCATAATTTTTGGACTTGTATTTTAATTATTAAAAATCATTGAAATTGCATTTATTAATTAAAGGAGCAATTTTAATTATGACTAAAACTTACTGAAAATCATAAGTTAGCATTTTTCATGGACAGAGCATATTATGGAGAGCACTCACATATTTTTATTACATCTTTATCTGCCCAAAATAAAATACAACAAAAAGATGAAAAGTAGTGCTTGGAAATTAAAATAGAAAAAAAGAAAACCATTTTTTCTTTCCCCCGGGCTCATCAGGCGGCCCACGGCCTGCCGCCAAGCTGCCAGCGGCCCAACTCCACGCCAGACGCCTTCAGCCTGGCCCGGCCTCCTTCTCTCCTCCCCGGCGGCAGGGCGGGCCCCGCTGTCGGCTCTTCCTCCTCCCCTTCTTTCCTTCCGGCCGAGCGAAGGCGACGGCAGACGGCGGCCGGCGGTTCTCACCGACGACACCTCCTCTCGCTCAACCAACCACACCAACGACTCCCCTCTCTTCTCCGTCCGACGAGCTACTACACCACCTTCCCCAACCACCGAGCATCCGCCGACAACTCCGGCCGGCTCACGGCCGCACGGATCGGCGAACGAGCTCACGGGAGCTTCTCCCGGGTAGAACCAAACATGGCAACGTGATCTACAGCTCAAAGGCGAACTCAGCGGCAACCTACGAGGCCACGACTCGACCCCTCACCGAGCACACCCGAGAGGCGAGCATGTCCACGGGGGGAGATCGGAACTCGCCGGTGCTGCCGGTTCCCGGCCAACCATGCGGCTCCGACTCAACCAACCCCTTGGATAAGACTCGGGAGCTCACCGCGACTTCAACACAAAAGGAGGGCGGCTCTTGAACGGACGGAGGATGATCGACGGCGGTAGCAGGCAAATGGGCTGCATGGATCGGCGGAGGCGGCGTCCCGGCGGCTCTAGAGCTTAGCTATGGAAAACAGAGAGCCGACCATGAGCAACAAATCACGAAGAAGCTAATGGAACAATCGGTGAGGCTTGAGGTGCTCTGTGGAGCTCTGGACAAGGGAAGGTGCTCACGGCGGCGGTGATCAACCGTGGTCGGGGAAGACGATGGCGCGGGAGCGACTCCGGCGATCTCGCGGTGTCACCAGTGGTTCAGAGCGTGCGCAAAGGATGGGCGGAGATGATGACCAGAGCAATTGGGCAGCGAGCGTGTGGATTGCGCGAATTTTGCGAAGGAATGCCGGCGACCGACGGTGAGCAAGAAGGAAGAAGGGCGGCGCCGACGGCCGGTATGCGGCTTTTATAGGGCGAACGGGGGGCTAAACAGGGTGGAGGACGACGTCACGGTGCCGGTGAGCTGGTTGGCGGCGCGAACCCGGGAAGGGTCACGAACGGCCACGGCGGCGGCGGCCGGGCCGTCCGGCATGCATGGGCGCCGGCAGCGAGCACCCCCCGTAGCACTACCGTAGCGGGGACACCTATTTTTCCATTTTCAAAATTAATCCGAAAATTTGAACTGTTCACAAAAATCTTCCAAAATATCAAGTGTGCAACTTTTCCAGCTCTACAACTTTGATTTAAGGAGCTTGGTCAGAATCAACTTAGTTTTTGAATTTGGATTTCAAATTTGAAAAGGTTCAAAACCCTAACTTTGGGGATTTCAAAATTACTTTCAAATTTTGAATAAAAGATGACAATCTCAAAAATAAAAGTTGTTCCATTTCTCAATGTCTACAACTTTCATTTAGGAAGTTTTTCCTGAAACCCAATAATTTTTGAAATTAAGTTTAAAACCCAAATAGGGACAATTTGCAATTCAATTCACTTTTGAAATTACTTCAAATTTTATTCAAAAACTTGAAAAACTTTGTATACCAAAGTTGTAGAGCTCAAAGAGATGTACAAACTGTATTTTGGAAGTTTTCTAAAATTTTGAATATTTTGAGGTGAAATTATGAAGGAGGTAAAAACACACTTTGAAAATCTCCCGTTTTGAAATGAATTTCAAATTGAATCTTTGGGCAAATAAATTATGATGATGTGGCACTTTTCAAACCCAACCAATAGTACATTTTCAAAGTACAAAGTTCATACTTTGAAATGATGCCATTGGTTAGCAACTTTTATTTACAAAATTAATTATGGTTAGCTTATCAAAATTGAAAGTGAAATTCAGAACCCAACACTTAGCCTTCATGCTAGGGTTTGGGATTTGAATTCCAAATTCCAATTTGATTCTTTCTTTTGCACCATTGCTTTTAGAAAACTTGTTTGGTGTAGGAGTCAGGGTTAGGCAAACACTTGCAAACACCAGGGTTGATTTTAGTTGATTGCTTTTATTGATAAAAGTAAACATGTGAGCAGGATTCAAATTATAAACATAAGCACATGTAATACAAAGGAGCTCAAACAACACCCTAGAATCGTAAACTCATTTTAATTGTTTGAATTAGGGTTTTCTAATCATGAATGCTCATGCAATGATGATGATGACATGGCAGGTTTTGCTTAACGTAACACCGGGGTGTTACAGTTATATTCCATCCTACTCAGCATAACCACGAGCCATCCCGCTATCAACAGCACCAGCAAAGCCACCAACCCTATTACTACCCACCACAACAACAGCAAGCCCAAGGGTAACAGGTGTACACTCGCCCTGCTGCCACCACCTATCCACAACAGCCGAATACCCAGGGTATTCGAACTCCCACTCCCCCAGCTCCCCAGGCTCCGTCCACTGGTAGAGGCCCCTGTTTTAATTGTGGAGAGCCACACTATGTTCGATATTGCCCCTACCCAATCAGGAATACTTCCAACCTCCAGCAAGGGTCGGGCAGTCAGCCGCATCAGAGTCAAGACAGGGGTAATACTGTTGTAAGTCTTCCGCTACTCTAGTATTTTGTATAAAAACTGTTGTAATACTGTGATGCCTCTGTAAGTATCGATCCTGGAGGAATTATGGTTTATCGGGGGTTCACCCGACGGAACATTATAGGTTATGTGGTGTACAAGTATAGCTGACAGAGGTCTTAGGGACAATGTCAGGTGCTTGTGGGCCATATAATTTAGAAGGTTCTGCCACACTCAGGACCTAACGGTTTGGAGGGGAGTAAATAATTTATAAGTTGGGTTTACCTAGGCTGGGGTGAATTTTTATGGTCTCAAACTATAATTTTATTTATTTTAGGTAACTGAGCATTTGAACTAAAACAATTGTAATAATTTTGGTTTGAACCGAATTTGAAACTGAATATTTTGTTTTCGTATTACTTTGGTTTGATTTCGGTTCTAGTTATTTATTTGGACATGGTTAACGCGCGACGGGTCGCGCAAAACGGAAGCGCGTAACCCTAACCACCTGACAAGCATGCACCAACTGTATGTGCATACGCCTCTAAAAAGAGCCGTGCAGCACTCTGCATGTATCCGACCGCTGCTCTGCATGCACGGACCCCTTTGCTACACTGCATGCGGTTTAAGCCAACACAGAAATGAGAAACAAAATATTTTATTTAACTTACTATAACTTTTAAATGATATATCCATTTTTAATTTCGTTTGCACCTAAATATTCTACGAGACGAGAAGAACAAAATTAGATCACACTTGCCTATGTTTCAAAAAAAATTATTTCAATAGCAATTTATGTGTAAAAATTAGAAGATTTATAAAAGGAGTTGCTACTATGAAATACTAAAATTGCTACTCCTAGAATATAGTAAAAATTTTACATGATATGCATTGAGTTGTTGCCATTGGGAATATAATAAATTTATTCTATATTATTTACATAGTACTAATCTAAAATAAGCTACCAACTAGGAGGCAACCTAGAGGGGCAAAATATTTAAGTAAACATTGCATAAGCTACCAATTAAAAAGGGCAAGTTATTAGAAACCACATTGCAAATAACAGAAACATGACTTGCTGCTACCAGAGGCTTTTAAAAATAGTGGTAGGGACACAAAACAAGACAAACTATAGCCTAGGGACAAATTATTACATTGCCTATGTTTCGATAAATTTTATTTTAATAGCAATTTATGTATAAAAATTTGCTAATAATTTATGAAGAAGTAGCTACCATGTAATACTAAACTTGCTACTTAAAAAATCTAAAGATTTTATATGAAAACTAAAGAAGAAAAAGGAAAAAAAACTGAAAACTAAAATAAAAAAAACTAGACTGAAAAATTGAAATTGAAAAAACTTGACTGAAAACTAGAATTGAAAAAAAAAACCAAACTAAAAACTACAGTATACAAAATAAGAAGAAATTGAAACTACCTAAAAAAAGAACTGAAAATAAAAATAGAAAAAATAAAAAACTAAAGAAAAAAGCAACGAAACCAAAATAAATAAAAATATTAAAGAATAAAAAAATGAAAATAAAAAACTCACAAAAACAAAAACTAAAAAAAATAAAAGTAAAAGAGCTGGGAGGACTCCACGCATCGCAGTCGTTGACATTTACTCTGTCATTACTTGTTAACACCGGATTTTGGTAAAGGCCGAGAAGATGACAAGTGGGCCAGTACGCAGCGGACTCGGGAAAGGCGAGTATTCAAGGCATTCGGCAAACATCCATGCGGTCGGGCGATTTACGGCGATTCGGCAAGTGTTCATGCGGTCGGCTATCCCGAGAAGCGGTGGTTCCATTCGGGAAACAAAAGGTGGCGAGTGAAGAAACCGATTAGAAGGAAAGAATCGTGACAATGAAGGACTCCGAGAAGAGTTGGAACTAAAGTCGTCATGCTTTTTAAGTTTTCTTTTTGGTACTCTGTGTCGTGGTCTTTTAGGACTCGTGTTTTATCCGGGTATAAATATAAACCCTCGACTATTGTAATATTGTTCACAACCAAATCAATACAATCGGCCCCGTGCCAAGTTTCGAGTCCTTTGTCGTGTCGTCGAGTTCTTCGAGAGGAGCCATCGATCCGTCGACCTCCGTAAGTTCCGACAACCTTGTTATCATGTCTAGTATCTCGCGGAGGATTTAGACTTTGATGCAAGTAGTCTTATTTGTCTTGATTTGGATGGCCGGCGGCGTTGTTAAACTTGACAATCGAAAAAGTCTTCGCTTATGCTTTGTTTATGTGGCGTAACCTTCTAAATTATATGGTCCACAAGCACCTGCCTTTGCCCCGAGGCCCTCCGTCGGCTATGCTTTTAAACCCCATAACTTAAATTGTTCCGTCGGGTGGATCCCGAATAACCCACGATACTCCGGGATCCGATACTTACAGAGACATCACAATATTACAACGGTTTTCATATACAAATACGAGAGTAGCGGAAGACTTACAAGAACTTAATTTACAAACTTATACAAACTAGAGTGTCATTATTACAAACCAAATGGAAGTACCATTATATGATTTTATTACAAACCACACAACGAAAGTGCCCTGCCTGCAGGCCACTCAATTCACTCCTCATCAGTCACTTCTTCGATAACCGTCATGCAACAAGGGTCGTAGCACTCTTGCCCATGCGGTTCACCTGCAACAGGGGTTGAACAAACCCTGAGTACAAAAAGTACTCCGCAAGACTTACCCGACTAAAAAGTGGGGAGAGGACTCAGGAATGCTGGCTAATAGGAATCAAGGTGAGGCTTTAGCAAGATCAAAAGACACCCTTTTGCGAAAAGAGACTAAGCCAATCCTTACTCTAACAATCACTTGTCAAACACATGCCGGATTCAAAACCTTTCATTCTCACACTTTCATCATTACTACGATGCTGACGCTTGGTCAAATCTCCCATATCGTGGAGTAACGACGATTCGAATCGCTTTATATACCCAAACGGGGGCTTCTAGCCACCACGATGTATGCGGGACTCAACATCTTACATACATCAACTCAACGCTTAGATTTCTCCATACTAAAAACGGGTGTACAAGTACACCACCTCTCTCTGACCGCTCGGTCACTTCGGTGCGCATCGTAGGATGGGTACACGCTACTATCCGTTCTAGTAACGAATAGTCCAAGTGGAGCTTACCGCCATTAGCATGCGACTAGTACTATCCAATAACCATCTTGACCACAGGATCACCACAACGAACGGTCCTTAACCGACACAAGTGGACGACACTACACCAGGGCACTAGCCCTTCCTGGTGCAAGTCACTCCACCGACGTCTCGAGTTACTCATCATCATGTTCTTGTTGTATATCATTGATCCCGTCGGAACAAGGATAAACAACAAGCAACATCAGGTTTTCGTAAATTCCCTTCAGGGGGTATTGTTATCACACTTTTGAAAACAGTTTATCAAAACCCTACACTAGTAGCAGGCTAAGCGTAGCTAAGCATTTCGAAATCAAAACAGGTATACAGGGTAATATATCAAGGTACGGTGAATGCATCAAAATAGGATAGCACACAACTCCTACACCTAGTGCATTATATCATCACATGAAATCATAAAGCTTTCGAAATACAAGGGCGGGTTTGAATGCATCCGGGGCTTGCCTTGGGGCTCGAAGAAGTGAGGTTCGGTTACCCAATCACCAGGATCGATCCAACCTCTTCCGAAACCGGAGACGGCTCGACTTCCTCCTCGGGGCCCGATACTACTACGATAAAGATGCATGATTATGATGCAATAGATAAAAGAGCATGCGATAATGATGCAACGATTATTAACCTATCTTGAGTACAACTTTCCTTCACGGCAACCTCGCACTAAGAAGGTATAACTAGCGTCGACGACGACGGACAAGCGATCGCAATCAACATGAAATGCCGAAGGTCATTAGGGTTAATGACCTAGGGTCATCACTCAATCCCAAAATCAAGCAACCTTAATGGTAATTAGAGTGATTACTAATTTATTAACCATTTTTACAGTGTTGAAAGCCACTAATTAACTTGCTAAATGGAGATTAATTAAACCCTAATTAATCAAAGAATTAACTAATTAAACATTAAACAATTAAGGTTTTAATTAAGCATAATACAAAAAATAATCAAAAACCTGATCAAACTTTATAATTAAGATCATTAGCATCTGATTAGCACACAAAACAAATTTTCTAATTTTTGGACTTATATTTTATTTATTAAAAATCATGGAAGTTGCACTTCTTAATTTAAAGAGCAAATTATCATACCATTAAAACTTATTGGAAAAACATGGTTAGTATTTTTCATTGACAGAGCACATTGCAAGGAACACATACATATTTTTCTCACAATTTTATTTGCCCAAACAAAATTCTAACAAAAAGATGAAAACTCGTGCTTTAGAAATTAATTTAGAAAAAAAAAAAACATTTCTTTTCCCCACCGGATCGTCTTGTGCGGCCCGAGCAGCCCGCTCGGCCTGCCTCGCTCGCTGAAGCGACCTCGCTGCCCGCTGTGCCTCCCTCTCTCCCTCGCTCGCCCCCCGCGTGTCGGCCCAGCTGTCCTCCTCCCCCTTCTTTTCTTTCGGCCGACGAGGTCGACGGCAGCGGCCACGGCGCTTTCGCCGACGACACTTCCTCCGACTCAACCCACCACACAGAGCACTCCTCTCTCTTCACCGCACCAGACGAGCTATCAAACGACCTCTCCTCCCCACCGGGTAGCACACGCGACTTCGGCGGCTCGCCCATCTAAGACCACCACTCCGAGCCTTCACCGGAACTACCCTACGAACCGCACGTGCAACCAACTTGACATCCCCATCGCGAACTCCCAAGCATCGACGCCAAGCGACTCGAGCAAGACTAGCTATGCACGGCCGAGTGCAACCACCGGCCGGACCAAGCATCTCCCTAAGCTCACGATGATGTTCGATGAAAGCGCCGGCGATTCTCGCGCAACCAACACCCCTGGCGTACTGAGGGAGGCTCACCGTGATCTCAAAACAACCGCCATGACGGGTGGGAGGCGAAAAGATGATTGACGGGCGATGGCACGCCGCGGCGGTGGCGTGAACTGGCGTAGACACGCCTTGGTGCGCATGTGGCCTGTTCACAGGACAAGGAAGAGGTCGATCATGACCAAAGTGAGTCAAGGTGAAGCTAGCAAAATAAAAATTTGAATTGGAGATGCTCGTCCGAGCTCGGCAAGGGAGCGGGAGCTCACGGCGCTACCGGGTGACCGGAAGGAGGACACGACGTCGCCGGGCTACTCCGGTGGTTCCGCATTTGGCGACTAGCGGCTCCAAGGACGCGCAAGGGCAAGGCGGAGAGGATGACCAAATATAATTGGGCAGTGATCATGTGTGTTGCTCGAATTTTTGCAAAGCAAGCAACGGGCCCCCCCAAATTGAGCAAGGTGGGAGGGAAAAGGAGCCCGACGGCCGTTGAGTGGATTTTTGATAGGCCAAGGGGTGAGCCGGGAGTCACTGGAAGGGAGGTTCGCGACAGCGACGAGCCGGACGGGCGCCGCGTGAAAGGCGGAAGGCGCCGGAACGCCACGCGACGGCGGCCGACCCGGGTCGGCATGGGCGGCCGATGAGGTGCCCCCCTCGCCTCACCGTAGCGGGGGGCGGCACATTTTTCCATTTTCGAAATTTCTTTTAAAATTTGAACTGTTCACAAAAATATCCCAAAATACAGATTGTTCCAAATTTTGTGCTCTACAACTTTCATTAAAGGAGTTTGGTCAGACTCAAACTGGTTTTTGAATTTGAACTTCAAATTTGAAATTAAAGCAAAACCCTAACTTTGGGGATTTTAAAATTACTTTCAAATTTTGAATAAAAGATGAAAATCTCCAAAAATAAAAGTTGTTTTATTTCTCAATATCTACAACTTTCATTTAGGAAGTTTTTCATGAAACCAAATAATTTTTGAATTGAAGTTTAAAACTTAAAAGGGGACATTTTCCTATTCCAATAACTTTTAAAATTAGTTCAAATTTTATTCAAAAACTTGAAAAACTTTGTATACCAAAGTTGTAGAGCTCAAAGAGATGCACAAACTGTATTTTTGGAGTTTTCCCAAATTTTGAACATTTTGAGGTGAAATTGAAAAGGGGTAGTTTCACTTTGAAATTCAAGCTTTTGAATTGGATTTTCAAATTGAATTCTTGGGCAAATAATTAGTGATGTTGTGGCACTTTTCAAACTCAACCAATGTCACTCTTTCAAAGTACAAACTTCATACTTTGAAATGGTGCCAATGGTTAACAACTTTTATTTAGAAAATTAATTATGGTTAGCTCACCAAAATTGAAAGTGAAATTCAAATTCCTACACTTAGCCATCAAGCTAGGGTTTAGGATTTTGAACTCCAATTTTAAATTTGGTTCTTCCTTGCACCTCACTTGACTTGTAAAACATCTTTGGGGTGTGAGTTAGAGTTAGCCAAGCACTTGCAAACATCAAGATTCATTTTAGTTGATTGTTTTTATCGATAAAAGTAAACATGTGAGTGAAATGTAAATTGTAAACACATACACATGTGATATAAAAGAGCGCAAACAAAACCCTAGAATTGTAAACTCATTTCAAATATTTAAATTAGGGTTAAATCTCCTTATCGAGAATGGTACAACAGTGGCACTTCCTCAGAGGGTGAAGCCTCCCCACATTTGACCAAGTTTTAAGTCGGGGATGATACTAACACCATAGAGCACATCGGTCGATACTTGATGCGACTTGGAGAGGCTTCCACAGATGAGGCTTGGAGGATTCGGTATTTTATTTGTCTCTTACGAGGGACCAGACCTTCACATGGTTCACATCTTTGCCAGGCGCATTCCATTGGCACATGGGCAGAGTTAGAGTAGAAGTTCCATTCATACTTCTTCACGGGTACTAATGAGAAGGAGCTGGTTGACCTCATGAGTCTAAGACAGAAGGCTAATGAGACACCGCAAGAGTATCTTCGCGGGTTCGGAGAGAAACCAAAACCTTTGCTACTCCTTGAATCGCGGATGATCGATTCTTGGGGATGGCGATAAGCGGGCATGCGGCCGAATGTCGGAGAAAAGCTATTCGGCATGGAGTTTGATGACCTTGGTCAACTATCGCAATGCGATTAGCGGTGATGAGTAATCAAGCTCAAGGGTTCGGGAGAGACAACCGCTTTCAAAAGGGCAATGTAGCTAATGAATTGTATCAAAGTTTCTTGGAAGAAGCAGTAGAGTATGATGATGAAGACGAAGTGGCTGCAGCTGAATTAGTCTGGGCAAAAGAACCTACTCAAGTTAGTCAACGCTGGTTAAGGCAACACAAAGGGACTTATGACTTTGATGTCTCCAAAGGCGTATAGGCTCTTTGAATTATTGGTAAGAGAAGGACGTATCAAACCGCGGAAAGGACATCCTATCTTTGCGCCCGAAGGAGTGAAAGACAAAAAGTATTGTGGCTACCACAACACTAATTCTCATTCCATTAATGATTGCCGAGTATTCAGAGTACGAATTCAGAAAGCTATTCAAGAAGGACACTTGAAGTTTGATGGTAAAATAAAGATTGATGGCGAGCCTTTTCCACGAGAATATGGTGTCTTTCTTCATAAACATGGTTTTACGTAAATGACCCTAAAAGTAAGGGCAAGATGAAAGTGTTAACCTCCGATAGAGCGAAAAAAGTGGTGAACCGTCGACCCCGATCGGCAAATCACAAGTGAAGAGTGCAAAGAACGGGTTCGGTTCGAAATAGCCGAACCGAGAGAGGTGAAACTTCTAGATCTAGGGTTACATCACGCATTTTGCTAAACAAATGGCGAGGGCAACAAGAAAAAAGAGTATTACGAAGAGCAAAAGTTTATGGAAGAACGCCGGAGATATGAGGAAGAGATATATCGAAGGGAACAAGAAGAATACATGAGAGAAACGAGGGAGCCTTATTGGGGATGTTCATTCTTTAAGCATTATTGGAACGAAGGCTTGAAACCGCACGCTAGAAATAATTGCCCCAATGCGTGATCGAGTACTTTGGGTATAGGCGTCTCGAGCCAACCGCCGTCCGGTCCATGAGAGACTTGGAACACAGTTTCCTGAAAACGATCGGCGTTTAAAAATAGACTGTTTTGAGAATCAGCAAAGGAAGAGATTTACAGATCAAAGTTGGGTTCATTATAAGGGGATACAATGAGGAAGAGAGTCCCTATGAACATGTGTGGCGAAAGGGACAGTGGTGCCCTCCAGGGACCGAGGAAAAGCCAAAAGAGAAGAGTTCGGCGTTTGAGGAACAAAGAGTCAAAACAAGCGTCGGCGAAAAAAAAGCGAATATGGCGTCCCTAAGAAGAAGCCCGATGAGCGTGGTCCTTGGTGATGCATGTATGGCTTTCTTCCTTCCATCGAAATTCATAGCTCCCGAAGGCCAGAATATTCAAGAAGAGGTGTACTCCGATTTTGATGAAAGCGAATTTCAAGATTTAATGGCCCAACTTGTCCTGACACAGCAGGCGATTTTTGATAAGCCAATCAAGCATCGTCACTTGAAGCCACTTTACCTGAAAAGGATATGACAATGGCAAGCCTCGACCAAAATGTTTGTTGACGGAGGAGCCGCTATCAATATTATGCCTTATACTACTTTTAGGAAGCTTGGGATGACCAGGTGAAGATTTATTGAAAACCGACATGATTCTCAGAGACTTTCTTTGGCAATCCTTTTGATACCCGGGGAGCTGTGCATGTTGAATTGATGATCGGGTCAAAAACTTTGATTACTACATTCTTTGTTATTGATGGCAAGGGGGCATACAGTCTGCTTTTAGGGAGAGATTGGAAACATGCTAATTGCTGCATTCCTTCAACTATGCACCAGATTCTCATTCAGTGGGTTGGAGATGATGTTGAGATTGTTTACGCTGATGATTCCGTAAGTGTTGCTATTACGGAACTTGCTTATTGGGAGTATGATGGTGTTGATTGTTTCTTTGGCAGAATATGGAAGGAAGGTCCTGTAAATGTCTTCGACAGGGATCAACAGCCGATCCAAGCAGTCGGCTCTCACAGTAATTTTTGATGGGTAATCCAATCGATGGCAACAAAGAAAAATTGGGGCGTGGTTTCATGTCGGCCGACAAGTTAGAAGAGATAGATGTTGGTGATAGTGCTAAGCCAAGGCCGATGTATATTAGTGCGGGTTTAGATCAAGAATATAGATCAAAATTGATAAACCTTCTAAAAGAGTTTAAATACTGTTTTGCTTGGGATTACAATGAGATGTCCGGATTGGATCGTTCTATTGTTGAGCATCGATTACCTATTAAACTTGGATATCGCCCCTACAAACAACCTCCACGGAAAATTTATAAAGAGGGGGTACTGGCCGACATGAAGAAAAAAATTGAAAGATTATTAGAAGCAAATTTCATTCGGCCATGTAGGTATGCGAGTGGATTTCAAGCATAGTTCCAAAGATACAAAAAAGAATGGAAAGATGAGAGTTTGTATAGATTTCAGAGATCTCAATAAGGCCACACCGATGGACAGATACCCGATGCCGGTTGCCGATTTACTAGTAGATGCAAATGCCGGTTTACGAGATCATCGGTTTCATGGATGGGAATGCTTTGGTTATAACCAAATTTTTATGGCAATAGAGGATATTTCAAAAACAAACTTTTCGGATGCCCTAGTCATATTAGTTTGTTTGAGTGGATTGTTATGACATTTGGATTAAAAAATCCGGTGCAACTTATCGAGAGCCATGAATTATATTTTTCATGAATTGATCGGCAAGATTGTGGAAATTTATATTGATGACGTGGTGGTCAAATCTAGAAACCATGAAGGACATTTAGCCAATTTAAGAAGAACTCGAGTGCACTCGAAAAACATTGTTTGAAAATGAATCTAAACAAGTGTGCTTTCGGGGGTCTCGGTGGTGAGTTTTTGGGATTTTTAGTTCATAAAGGAGGAATTGAAATTGGAAAGAAGAGCATGGAAGCAATAGACAAAGTTGTCCCTCCAACCAATCTCACAGAGTTACAATCATTACTTGGCAAGATTAATTTTGTAAGGAGATTTATATCCAATTTGTCAGAGAGGATCTTGCCTTTTTCTCCACTACTGAAGCTCAAGAAGGATCAAGTGTTTGTATGGGGTGACATACAACAGAAGGCTTTTGATGAAATTAAGGAGTACATGAAGGCGTCACCTGTGTTGGTACCTCCACAACTTGACAAGCCTTTTAAGTTGTATGTAGCGGCTGATAGTCTAACAATAGGATCGGCCCTCATGCAAGAATTTGAAGGAAAAGAGAGAGTAATAGCTTATCTTAGCCAAAAACTGCTAGATCCAGAAACAAGGTATTCGGCTATAGAGAAACTTTGCTTGTGTATTTATTATTCATGTACCAAATTTCGGCACTACCTGTTGACTGCCGAATGTGTGGTGTTTTCTGAGTTTGATGTAATAAAACACATGTTATCAATGCCGATTTTAAATGGAAGAATCGGCAAATGGATTTTAGCTTTATCAGAATTTGATTTAAGGTATGAATCGGCAAAAGCAGTAAAAGGTCAAATTATTGCTGATTTTATTACCCAACATCGTGATCTTTCTGTTGAGATGATAAGCATTGCACCTTGGACGTTGTTATTTGATGGTTCATCCTGTAACAAAGGCGGTGGTGCTGGTATTTTCCTGATTTCTCCACGGGGGGTAACTTTTGAATATGCCATTCCCATTGACTATTATGTTACTAATAACCAAGGCGTAATATGAGGCATTGCTTAAGGGACTTCAGTTTCTTATAGAGATAAAGGCTGTTGCTATCAAAATTTTTGGAGATTCTGAGTTGGTGATTAACCAGCTGACTGGCCAGTATGAATGCAAGAATGACATATTGAGGGGATATTATGAAGAGTGCCGGAAGCTTTTAAAAAATTTTCAGGTAGTAACCTTGCATCATATCCCTAGAGAGCACAACGAAGAAGCAAATAAGTTAGCTCAAGCTGCTTCCGGATACCGTGAGAGTCAAAGAGTTCTTGCTATAAGTGAGAATGTTTTCGATGTTGATCAAATGGGTGATGATTGGAAGAATGAAATTGCTAATTATCTGAAGAATCCATCACAGATAGTTTCCCGAAAACTCAGGTATAAGACTCTCAAATTCGTGCTCCTTGATGATCAATTATATTACAAATCTATAGATGGAGTGTTGCTTAAATGCTTGAATCAAGAAGAGGCCAAAAACGTGATGTATGAAGTACATGAAGGATTGTGTGGTGCACATCAATCAGCTTACCGAATGGAGTGGATAATTAGGAGAACTGGTTATTTTTGGCCAACCATGCTAGAGGACTCTTTTGAATATTACAAGGGATGCCAAGATTGTCAAAGATTCGGTAATATTCAAAAAGCTCCAGCATCTGCTATGAACCCGATAATCAAGCCTTGGCCATTCGGAGGATGGGGTATAGATTTAATTGGTTAGGTTAGTCCTCCATCCAAAGAAGGGACATAAATTTGTGCTTTTGGCCACAGATTATTTCACCAAGTGGGTTGAAGCTATCCCTTTAAAGAAAGTTACGTCTGAAAATATGATCGGTTTAAGTTAAAGAGCATATAATTTACAGTGTTTAGAATTCCTTAAACTATAACGACTGATCAAGGAACTCAATTTACTTCCTCGAAATTTTGTGATTTTGCCGAAGACATGGGGATCAAGTTGTATAATTCTTCTCCTTATTATGCACAAGCCAATGGCCAAGCAGAGGCATCAAACAAGATTATGATTAAGACCATCCAGAAAAAGATTGATGAGAAACCAAGAAAATGACATTTGGTTCTTAATAAAGCTTTGTGGGCTTACCGAATGGCTTGTCATGGATCTACTCAGACGTCTCCCTATGAGTTGGTTTATGGGCATCATGCTGTATTATCATGAGAGTTACAGTCGGATTCAAGACGAGTTAAATTGCAAAAGGATTTAGGAAGAGAAGATTATAAAAATCTGATGATGGATGAATTGGAAGATTTGCATTTAATTCGTCTCAAGGCTTTGGAAAATATTGAGAAAAACAAGATGCGCGTTGCTAAGTATTATAACAAAAAAGTTAGAATAAAGCAATTCGTAGAAGGAGACCTGGTTTAGAAAGCTTTATTGCCGATTGGAACAAAAGACAAGGCGTTCGGCAAATGGTCTTCAAATTGGGAAGGACCTTTTCGGATAGTAAGATGTGTACCTGGCAACGCATATATCTTAAAAACCTTGCTGGGAGAGGAGTTTATCAGAGCTATTAATGGAAGATTTCTTAAGAAATATTACCCCAACGTTGAGGTTGGTTCATGAAAGACAGTTTAAAGTCCAAAATAAATAGCCGATGAGAGAACATCGCCTTTAGCTAAAAATGCTCCGTGGGATTGGGGAATAGCCGATACAGTATGTGTCGCCTTTAGAACAAAAAATATAAACCGAATGGATTGCAAAGAGAAATATTTTCGGCATTTTTGTCTGGGTAGGTTTATCGGGAGAAGAGAAAGGTAAAACGCTTTGAATGAAAGTATTGGGCAACGTGTGACATCGGTTGCGAGATCTGATCGACTAAGGTGACGTCATGCGTTCGGAAGACATCCTTCAAAGTTACATCATTCGAAAATGCTGAGAGATATCATTCGGCATCCAAAACAGAAATTGCAAACAAGCATGTATCAGAGAATATATTATTGACATACAATCCATCCTAGTACAAACTACCCCTCAAACAATTTGTTGAGGACAGATTGAGCATTGGTGGACTGAGCAAGAGCGGCAGCATGGTCCTCGTAGTAATCCAGACGCTCGTTGATGTCGTCGATTTCTTCTGGAGGCCCGCCGGAGAAGCCGACTGGCTGGACGGAGTAGTCTTCACTAGTCCGGGAAGACATTGCCGCCAGTCCCAGGGAGACACCAAGGTGCACACCGTGGGTGGGGACCTGATCGATACGACCGTCCGCATCGTCAAGGCGCGCCTCAGCGGTCTCCCCCTGGGCGTTCACCTTATCAGTGACCCTGTTCGCCGCCGCCTTCAGACGGTCATTCTCCGTAGAAAGTGCTGGACAAAAGAAAAGAAGTCAAACAAGCAGAGGAGTCAAGAAAGAAATCTAAGCAAGATTATCAAACCGGTGATGGCGTCGCAGAGCTGCTTCCGCTGGTCCTCCCATTCGGCTTATTCAAATGCCGAACTGCTTGAAGACGTCGCCCAGCTCCCTCCGAGCCTCATCCCTCTCCTTGCGGAAAGTGAGCGCCTCTTCATGGACATACAAAGGGTCTTCTCCCTCTGACTCCACCGGACCCCAAGGATTGGGGTCGTTGAGTCTTCAGACCCAGAGGAGCTTGATGAGCTGGAGGAACCAAAATGAGGAAGATGAACAGGAAATCCGCAAGGGGGCAATAGATCGATTCTCACCCATGGCGTTGGCGACGCGGTGCTCGGCTTCCCTCCACTTCTCCCTCAGCAGGGCGCTTGCCATGATCATCACCGTTCGCCATTGTTGCCCTGGCAAGCTAGGTTTCCTTCTAAGATTGGCTTGGACAGAGAGATGAAGAGGCGGTGATGAAAGTGCTTGACTAGAGGTATCGGTGAAGGCTGAAAAAGGGACTTATTTATAGGCCGAGTGAAGAGTCGTGGCATAAATCCCAGAGTAGAGGTTAGAAATACCAAGCGACAAAATAGGGTTTTCCTCTTCTTGGGCCGTTACCAGACTGGGCCAGATTCGGCTAAATCAAAATCACTGCTTCAGAAGAAATTCGGTTATACTCCTAATCGAGAAGTTAGAGACAGTCGGCTATGTTTTCAAATCAGGCAGAGATGATAAAAACCAAAGAATGAAAGGAATCCAATCATTCAGATATACAATATACTACACTTAAATGTATTACAAGTTGATATTTTACTCGCTCAGAAAGAGTTTGATTGCGTCTATGGCTTCAGTCCTGATTCGGCTAACATCACTCAGCACCTTCTTATCATCATCTTCAGAGCCTTGAATATTGGTGAGTTTTGCTTTGAGCTGCTGGTTCTCTTTGATGACAGATGCTATCTTTGTTTTGGCTGCTTCTATGGAGTTTGGTGGATCAGCAATTTTATCCTTGTGAGACTGGATTTTAGCATTCAATTGAGCCAATTGAGCTTCCAGCCTTGCCTTTTCCTCCTCCATAATTTCCAGTTCAGGCCCCAAAGTTGCCAAAGAATGTTTAGCAGCTTGAATCTGGGAATGCAGCTCTTTGGCTTGTTGTTTCTTCACAGACCTATTATTTTGCAGAATGGATCTATAGGCTATGTTCTTACTTGCTCTCCTAACGAAAGCAAAGTGATCATCAAGATGAGCTACAGATTCTAAAGAAGCTCTAAGAGTAGAAGGGATCTCTTGATCAATGAGCTCAACAAGGTCCCTTATCTGATCTGCATCTTGGACCAGGATGTTTATGTCTTTATTCAGTAGGAGAGCTATGTCCTTCAATCGAGCTTGATTTTCTGCTGATATTTTCTTCTGTGATGTAGCTTTTTCACCCTTCTCACTGATGTATTCCTCAATAGTGAAGGAATAGCTGGCAGTCGGCTTGATGGCATCCTTAAAAAGGAGGGAATTGTTAGCCGATTGGATAAGTTTACTGGAGAATTGATGAGACAAAGCATCACCTTTTGAATAGGGTTGTCCTCAGTTTGAGCTTTGCCCTGGCTTGGTTGAGGACTTAACTGAATGCCTAGAGATGATGAGCTTGAAGCATGATGAGGGGAGGATTCTTACGCCATCTTGTCCGTGAGCCGATCTATTTCTAAGAAGAGTAGAATGGCAGAATGTAAGTGCTACAGGTAAATCTGATGCAAAAAAAGAAATAATCGACTAAGAGATTGCTACCAATGTGATCAATGGCTTCGTGAATTTCTACACCTTCAACAGAGGTCTGAGGAGAGATTTCCATGATTGTTGAGACATTGGTTGGCCTCAAGGGTTTAACCTGTGGCTGCAAACAAAGAAAGTGAGCACAAGATTGTTGCCAAATAAGAGTTAATGAAAATTATACCTTAGGAAGCAATTTGGATTTCTTGGATCTTGGCTTCCTGGTTACAGTGACATCCTTACTTGATCCAGTAAGAGCCTTCCTCTTGTTCTCTCCTCTTAAAGGTGCTGTACCCAAAGTTCCAGGAGTTTTCATGAAGGCTGCCAAGGTTGGAGCATTGTATCCCAAAGCAGGATTGGGTCCAGCTTGGTAATATTGAGCCACTTTGGAAGGAGGGGTGGGCTCAACGTCCTATAAATAATAAAGCGTTAAAATGAGAGATGGACCCAAAAGTATAAGAATTATGGGTACAGAAATATTACCTCATTATCAGAAGCAAATTGGAGCTGCAAGTCTTGGCATAGAGGATGTACTGGTATGTTGAAGATATGGGCACGCCACTCTTGCCACCAAGGGACAAACAGAGGGTGGGCATCATCTATTAACCCAAATGGGGAGGGTTCATACCTTGGCAAATCCCATCCAAGCTCAAAGACTTTTATGGCTTCTATGTCATCTTTTATTTCCTTTCTGGGCTTTATGATTACGGAGAAGAACAACCTTAGAGGCAACTGGCCACATCCTAATTGTCTGGCTGCCATATTTGGATTATAGAATTCATAGGTGGGGCGCAGTAACCTCCCATGATGGAATTCTGCTGGCAAAGTGCAGGGCTTAATGAAGGAATTGAAGACCTCTGTAGATACTTGGTCTGAGCAACCAGATTCATAACTGAACTTACAGGGAAGGGTCAAATCTTTATTTTCCCTATAAGGAAGCCAGATCACATTGTCAAATCCTCTAAAGAAGAGCTTGAAGAGATGACCAATGTCTATATCAATGATAATAGAAGAGGCTGCTTCTCCATATGTCTGACAAGCTTTGTCTTTTGCTGTGCCACCTTCAGCATAGTTGACTGAGGGAAAATCCAAGCTGTGGAGGTCTACAGAAACTATTTGGTGCATATATAGCTGTAGCCACATCTGAACCAACCACCAGGGGCAATTCACACAATGTATTTCTCCATGTTGGCGCATTTGAATGGTGATCTGATGCATCATATGATAAACAGCCCCTAGAAGATACTTACCCAAAGGGATTAAGGTACCAAGAGCTAAGTCCTCAGCCATCACTATGTGATTCAGAGTTGGTTCATTAGATTTTCCACAGAAAATGAATCTACATAGCCACATGTTCAGAAAGGCCTTGTATTCGTTGTCAGACACAGCACCAGATGACATGTAAGTCTGGATATATTTTGTCCGTCCACCTCCTGACTTGACTGCTTTTTGGCTGCTGCTGCTCTTGTATTTGGAAGGATACACTGGCTTTGTCACATTTAAACCAGTCATCATAAATATATCAGCCAGGGTAATGGACATTGGGCCATGGCAAAAAATAAAAGCATTGGCTGCATCAGACCAGAAGTGAGTGGCAGCTATCAAGAGAGGGTTATTCCTAGATGTTTCTGATAGGGATAGTTCCAAGCAGTGATGTATATCCTGGGTTTTCTAATTACTGCTGTTTTTATCTGATATCCTCCGATACCAGTTTCGCCATCCGGCGATTGGGGGAAATGGCCAAGTCTTGAAGGTATTCGACCATTGATTCGGCGGAGTGACCCTAGATTTGAAAGGGATCCTCAAAGTTTCTTTCTCGATGAATTCAGCCGGGTCAGGATCTCCCATCGGTCCAAGAAAATAAGAATCAGGATTCGCAGCATAGGGGATCAAAATCTCGTCCTTGTATTCCTTCAAGAACGATAAAATAGGAAGAAAAATAAGTCGAAGAAAAAGCAAGGAATCGATTGGGGAATTGCCGAACACGTGAAGATAAATGAAAATTACCTCTGGAACTCCGTCTTGGGTCACCATTGGGGATTTGAAGTAGATTTGAAGCTGTGCTGGGAAGTTCAGATTTTGAGCGGCGGCTGTGATTTTGAACAGTGTCGACCTAAACGAGAGGAAGAGCTTGTGGTCTATTACGGAATAAAATCACTTTTATCTCGAAATTGAGGGGGCATGTGTTAGCACTGGATTTTGGTAAAGGCTGAGAAGATGACAAGTGGGCCAGTACGCAGCGGACTCGGGAAAGGCAAGTATTCAAGGCATTCGGCAAACATCCGTGCGGTCGGCTGGTTTCTGACGATTCGGCAAGTTTTCATGCGGTCGGCTATCCTGAGAAGCGGTGGTTCCATTCGGGAAACAAAAGGTGGCGAGTGAAGAAGCCGATTAGAAGGAAAGAATCATGACTATGAAGGACTCCGAGAATAGTTGGAACTAAAGTCGTCATGCTTTTTAAGTTTTCTTTGGTACTTTGTAGTCGTGGTCTTTTAGGACTCATGTTTTGTCCAGGGTATAAATATAAACCCTCGACCATTGTAATATTGTTCACAACCAAATCAATACAATCAGCCCCGTGCCAAGTTTCGAGTCCTTTGTCGTGTCGTCGAGTTCTTCGAGAGGAGCCATCGATCCGTCGACCTCCGTAAGTTCCGACAACCTTGTTATCATGTCTAGTATCTTGCGGAGGATTTAGACGTTGATGCAAGTAGTCTTGTTTGTCTCGACTGGATGGTCGTGCGGCAGGCGTTCGCTTGACAATCAGGAAGTCTTTGCTTGTGCTTTGTTTAACTCGACTAGATGGCCGTGCGGTAGGCGTTTGCTTGATAGCTTAGCATAGCAAGATAGTTATCGGCTTTATTAGACTTGGCAAGATCTAATAGATTCATTAAGTTATCATGTGTTGCATGCTTTTAATATTTTTATATATTTGTAACACTCTTTTGTCCAATCTAGATCGATAAGGTTCGGCTTCTCACTTTTATAGATCTGTTTGTTCTTTAGCACTCTTACTCTCATATTGCCATGACAAATAGATCATATGCTTACAATAGCCGAACTAGATCAATCTAGATTGTTACATGTTGTGGGTTCTTACTTGTTGAGTGCAATTAAAACCTTGACAGAGCTAGGTATCGTGCGGCAGATACAAGTTTTTGGGTTACTCTAGAGCTAGTCATCCGGTGGACTAGATTTTTAGTTTAATCTGATTGGTTTGTTAGTGCTTGCTTGTTTGTTCCTTCTTCATGGACCCCAATTCGGCTAACTGGCCGAACTTGGTTATGCCTCAGTTTACGATCAATTTTAACTTGTTCAAACATGTCTTCTCATATATTTGTATTCGGTAATCAATGCTTTACATGTTTTATCTTCATATTAGCTGAAAGCTCTATAAACATGTTGGCAGACAGCTTCTATAGCTGTATGTCGTTGTAAGTGGCTTCAGAGCCGTATATGCGGAACTGTCTGGTCTCATTCAGCACGTTCCAGTTTTTGTATTTAACAGTTTTATCCCTTATCAGTTTCAGGTCAAACTGATTGACACGCTTCCGAATTTCAAACCATCCGGGCACCCAATTGAAGCCACGCTTTCCGGCTTGCTGTGTGTGAGGCACAGTGCGTCACATTTTGTGTCAACAATGTGAGGCTATTGCGCCAATTAAATCTAGGGCTTTCCTCTTCTTAGGTCGTTTATCGTTGGCCAAATAGTGGAGGATGGCCTCCATCTTCGCCTAGGTTTTTATCGCTGCTTGCTTGAAATGTTTCGCTATCAATCGGACTCTGACTCATCAGTGGAAGGATGATAAACATATCTAATCTTCTTAGCTAAGGTTTTTTTTACCGATCATATATGTATATTTCTGTTGCTTTTTTCTTTTGATGGTTTTTTGTGCGGCAAGAGGGGGGAGCCACTACGTAGGAGTATTCTACCGCCCAAATCTTAGCAAATGGGAACGTTCCACGTCACCGGAACTTCGTTCCAAAACACGGTACGAGAACACAATGGGACACGGTCCCAAAACAGGATGGAACACGGTGGCTTGGTCTGGAGCTGTTATCGACTGGCTTGGCCTGGAGCCTGGACCTGGAGCTTTGGACCTTGGAATGTGCTTTAGGGTTTAATAACTAATGGACGGCCCAATAAAAAAATGACAATGAAATAAAATACCAAGCTAGACGTTGAACTCTAAACATTTAAACATGATTTTAGTACCCTAATTATTTCAGAATTGTCTAAGATTTAAATTTGATGAAAACTTGTGTTAACTTGTAATATCGACCAAATTAATTTATAGCATGTTCCTCGTTCCATGGTCACGTTCCGGGAACACGTTCCATTTAGATTTGGTACGTGTTCCATTAGTTGAAGGAACATACTAAAGCTGTATACCCCTTTCGTTCCATAGTTTTTAAAGATTTCGCACCGCGTAAAACATTCCCGTACCTCATTCCCTACGTTCCAGGAACTTGGCTGCTAAGGCCCAAATATGCGGAAATTGAATTCCAAGCTGTCGCTGTCGTAAGTCGTATGCGGGAGTTTAGCAGTCAAGCCCCTGCATGCTACTGTGCAGGCGTCACGGCCTTCACAGGCATGACAGCACCGATCCGAGGTCTGCTTTGCAAAATTTGCTTCTCTATACAGTAGTATACACTACTGGTACTCCACTCCACTCCCTCTCTCCCACCCCCACTCCCAGTCCCGGCTGCGTGCTGCTGCTCCGGCCGGCGGATAAGCCCAGGCAGGAGACTAGGAGAGGAGGAAGGCCCAGCGGCTGCAGCGCGCAGGTCCCTTCTAGGTCTTGGACGCGCGCTAGCTCCCCTCCCCTTGCTGGCCAAATCGATCGATCCCCCCGGCCCCTTCAGGCTTCAGGCTCCGGATCGGAGCTTAATTTCTTCAGGTGAGATTGCTTCCCCTACCTCTCCTCCGCTTCCATTCCTTTCTTTCTTCGTTCGCTAAAGATCCGGTCCTCAACCACCATGCAGAAGCCTCTCCTCCGTCCGATTCCATTCATTTCATTTCACTTTCATCTCCCCCACGGCCTCACCTTGGTTTTTTTTTTTTTTTTTTTTTTTTTTGAAATTGTTCGTCACTTCGTCTTCGTCTCCTGCTTCATGCTGCATTTCCCGATCGAGCGAGATTCGAACGATTTTGATTCCTGCAACCTGCCTGCTGCCTAGGGGATCGATCCATTGAGTTCTTGGATATCCTGCCTTGGACATTCAGCTACCACTATTCGGCTCACTGAATGCTTCCTAGTTCCTTCTTCTTGGTGAAGACGAGTAGTGTCACCATTTTTTATTTTTATTTTTTTTTGCCTCTGTTTTGACTGCAAATTCTCACTGATTTTGTCCACTGTCCCTTCCAGATTTGGCGCCGCTGATTAGTCAGTACTTAGTACGGTACGGTGTAAACAACAAGAGTGAGTAGTTAGAAGTTCTAGTGCTGTCAGTCACTCCAGTCAAGGCCTTCATAATTTGCCCAACAACTCTGCGAAGGCTCTCTTCAGTTTACCAGATTTGGCGATAAGGTGTTCGCATATTTATTGGAGCCGAATCTTCGTCTTTTTGCTCGCTTTTTTCTGGCAGCGAGTGTGGCTCGGCTGCAAACTACGTAAATCAGTGGTCGCTGTAAAGTTAAACAGCTGGAAAAGGGCCGGCACCGTGAATTTTTACTCAAGAACAGCATCCCTGTGTGTGTCCATTTTTTTTACCCAGATTCCTGTTGCTTTCAGTAGATTCCATTCTCAAAAGCTACTGCCTTTTCAGTTTTCACTGATTGGATAGGAATTGGAATTGCTTACCAAGTTCAGTCCAATAGGAGAATTTTCATTTTCTGAACTCTTCTTAGCAACAATTTTGCAATCTGATTTGTTGCTTAAAATCCACAGCCCCCTTACCAGATTTGTGCGATTCCCTTTCCAAAAAGAACCATTCTGTTCGCTGCAATGCTAGATCGGTGCGCAAGTTCTGATCTTTTTTCTCTGAATTCCACCGGCAAATGAGCAGGGACGGCGGCCGCTCGTCGGCAACTGGGGATGAGCGCGGCATGGAGGAGGTAGCACTAGCAGCAGGCATGGAGCGCGCCGCCTGCAAGCGCCCGCGCGGCGCCCTCGAAGGCGGCGGGTCGGGGTCGGCGGCCGCGTGGCGGGTGTGCCGGGTGGCGCGCGCCACGGCCGGCGGCAGGACCGGCACAGCAAGGTGGTGACGGCGCGGGGGCTGCGGACCGCCGTGTCCGCCTCTCCGTGCCCACGGCCATCCAGTTCTACGACATCCAGGACCGCCTCGGCGTCGACCAGCCCAGCAAGGCCATCGAGTGGCTCATCCGCGCCGCCGCCGCCGCCATCGACGGCCTCCCGTCGCTCGACTGCTCCTTCGCCCTCCCCAACTCCGCCGCCGCATCTCCGCCCGGCGCTGGCGAGGACGCCGAGCTCAGCACATCCGAGACCAGCAAGAGCTCCGTGCTCTCGCTCGCCAACGCCCCGGCTGACAACGCCGCTGCCACCGCCGCTCACTCTCAGCAAGCCAGTCACGCCTACAACGGCAACGCCGGCGCGTTCGCCGAGTTCCTGCACTGCTCCGCCAACGACAGCAAGACAGAGCAGCAGCAGCCGACGCTTGCCTACTACGCAGCGCAGCCCCCGAGCGCGCATGTCGCCCCGGCCTTGTCCTTCGAGACGATGCCGCTCCACCTCTCCTTCCTCCAGGAGCAGCCTCACCCCACAGTCGCCTTCGACCGGGGCACACTTCAGTCCAATGCCGCCGTCGCCGCGCCGCTGTCGCCGACGACGTCTCGGCAAGCGTGCCTGCTGCAGAGGTTCGCCGCTTCTCCAGCTGATGCCACCGGACTGCCGTTCTTTCTCGGAGGTGGTGCTGCGGCTTCTCCGGTGCCAGCCAATGCAGAGCCGAGGCTGCAGCTCTGGGACTTCAAGCAGGAACGGTAGACCTGAAAGTGGCGCCCAGAGCTTGGCGTTTCAGATGACTATTTCTTGAGGTGAGAGTTTTGATTTCCTTCCCAAATCTGCAAAATTTTGTCCTTAGCAGCATTAGCCCTTTTTTTAGAGAACTAGTAAAAATAAACAGCTCCTGAATATGACAAGATGGAAGAAGCTGCAACAAATTCGAAAACAACTAGATGTTGCAAATTAAATTTGTGATCAAGAAAGTCAGTTGAGGCTTTAGAATGGTTTCTGAACTGGATGTATTGGATTTACAATCTTGTAGCAATACTATTCATGATCAGAATTCAGAGATAAGATCCAACAGTGAGTTCAGAAACACGACTTAAAAGTTTATATATGGGTGGAAACGAAAAGAATTCACTTGCTTGTTCGGATCTAAGTAATTTGTTAAACATAATGAGTCATCATTGAGATCAATATGAATTGATGGTCTTCTCAGTTCTCGTTTCTAGCAATGCACTAGGATGTGTATCTATTCAGTCAGCATCCATCGATTCTCCCATTAGAATCAGCCGGTTAATGGTGCATATTATTCTTTTTAGCGATACAATATGCTATATGCTCATGCTAGTGAAAATACTACTGAGATCCTAGTCTCCAGTTCGTAAGTTCTATTACATATACTGTTGTTCCTAAGCTTATATTCGTTGATTTGGAATTGTATACAAAGAAGTCATGGGGTAGGTGAACACATCTGAGGAACAGAGATGACCTTTTTAGAATGGGTAAGTAGTTCAGTAGTGTCATTACATTGAAGTTGCATGAATGATTTAATCGTCTGCATTTCCATGCTTAAAAAAGTAGAGTCAGAGGGTGGAGCTCAAAACCAATTATCTTAGTGTAAAGAAGTTTCTTCTAGGGTATATGTACAGTGAAATTCAGCGAATTCTGGGACATATTCTTGAATTCTTCAGTCCTGGTGTCCTACGTTAGTAACCCTGCTCGGTGTAGGCAATTTTCTATACAGTTTTGTTATTTTGATATTTTTTTTTGTGAACATGCCACACGTGTTTCATAAAGAGAAAAAAAGACTTTAGAATTCGAAACAAAGACTAAGAAAGAACGATAAAACAAAGAACCAAAAGAAAGATAACAGAAACAAAGGCCTAATAAATAGGAGCTAAGCATGACCGGATACTACTAATAAGACACTACGCCTAGAGCCTAGAAGCAAGGTGGATTGCCATTGATCTTAGCAATTAACTAGATGGGCTCAACTAAGTAAGCAAAAGGCAAGAGATCCAAAATTTTGTAGTACACAGCCACTATCCCACCCTGCAGTTCTCTGCCAATCAACAGTTACAATCTACACTACTTGATCACATTACTATTTCTGCACTCTGCAATGTCACTTACTGAAACCATCTAGCTACAATACAATGCTATATTGACATATGCATCACTCATACCTGATGAGGCGGCGTTTGGATGGGGATTGGGATTGGGATACGGATGGGATATCCCACCCTCCAAAGTGTATTATTGTATCCTAACCATTCATTCTTTACGCCTCATTTAATCCTAGTCGTTCATATATTTTCCTTTCCCTATCCCACTCCCTATATCCTTGTATCCAAACATGCCCGACACGTTTTATGAAAATCTTTGTCTGACATTAATTATCTGTGCAGACTTCACTCTCTCTCAATCCTTCCACTGACATCCTGGCCGACCCTCATTTGCTGACGCATTTGTTGTTTTCATTTCATAATACAGAGTAGACTGCAACTGTGGCTGGGACTGGGACTGAAGACCTGCAGAAACCAACGCATCAACCGCATCATTCATTCGTCGCTTATGGGCTTGTCTGTGACATCTGCTGTGATGAGAAACTTTTTTTTTTTTCCTTTTCTTCATGCCCAGACCCCGCGCAGTGCGGGAGCCTACGGCACTGGGGTACGCCCCTTTTTCCTTTTCTTCATCGGTTTTTGTACTCTGGTAATCTCACTCGGATAAACCTGAAGGTTGACTTAGTTGGCTGATTGATTGTCACACGAATCTCCTGACTGTCAGTAACTCGGTCCTGAAACTCACGCGTATGGTATTTGCATATGAGGATTCTTTAAGGAACTCTATCATCTCTAATCCAATCTAGATAGAACTAAGTAAAATGTTGATAACAATTCAGAATCCAAACTAAAACTCCAGCATATATACTTTTTTTTGCTGTAACACCACCTAAGTGATCCTGAACTCTGAATATCTGATGAACATCTTCTGAATCAACACACCTGCCTGGTACTAGGTGGGTGGTTCAGAAGACTAGAAGAATCCAGCGACATTTTAACACATGAAGGCAGGGTTAACATCAATCTCATCGAAGCATCCAGCGATATTTTAACATCTGTTTTCCTCTCCAGTCCAGGGATGCAATATGTATGAGAGACCAACGAGTTGCAGACTTCCAGTGGAGGTTTGTGATCAGAAGAACAACTCGGTTGTAGCTAAAGACATGCAAGTAATCCGACGCATTTTCTCAAGTTCAAAAATTCGTTCCAGCGTGACTCGGTTTACCGATCGAGCCATCCACATTCAACGCAAGCTTACTCATCAGCCGAGCTTCTGTTTGTAAACCTGCTGCTGTTGTGTTAGGACTTACGGTGCTGTTTGGTTTGAATTTTAGGATGGTAACGTCAATGTAAAATCAATCAACTTTGTATAATCCGCTAAAGTAAATTAACGCTTGTGAATCCATCTGAATCCATCCGGCGTAATTAACGCTTCTCACATTCCCCGGCAGAATACGAAGGGAGAAGAAAACAGAAGTCCATCGGTCCATCCCCGGCAGAATAGGAAGGGAGAAAAACGGACGCCTTTTGCTCTTCCCTAAAACCACAGTACGTGCAAGCCGGGATTTTGATTCTCTCCTCCATTTCCTTGTCGCGACAACCGCACAAAAGAGAGAGAGGCGGGCGAGATCAAGCATCGAGACGCCATCGCCTCCTTCCCCACACCACCACGATCCACGACACCATCATCGCTCAGGCCATGGAAGAAAAGAAAGGAACGGCGTGCAGCGGCCAGCCGGCCAGCGTGCGTCTCCACGAGGCCCTCCCCACCAGCTCGTCGTCGTCCAAGGATCAGTCTTCGGCTCTTCGCCTGTGCCTTCCATCGCTGTTGTTCTATTGGTGGAGCAAAGTCAGTTGTCCTCATCGACCGCACCCGTCGATCTCCGCAAATCCTGGGCTTGATCGCGCACAACCCCGCCCACGGCATCATCATCCAGGTATGTCCAAATCTTGCGTGGCCAATCATCAGCTCTATGGACCAATAATTTTGTTTGGGTCAGCAAGGAATTAAACCATATCATCAGATCTATGGACCAATAACTTTGTTCAAACTGATTGAAAGTGTGACTTAACCACGATTCATTAGTTGAAGCCAAAAGGGAAAGCAGAAACAGTTATTTATCTAGCGAACAACATCTCTAGTTCTGCCAAGAAAGGTAATGTCTAGGTAATGTCCATTGTTCGGTCCATAGTAGTGTAGATTTTCCTTTTTCTGTTAATCAGTACTGCTGCTGATGAAGAATATTCATTTGTAAAAAATAACCTACAAATTGTAGCCGATCAATGTCTGGGTCACTTGCGTCCAGAAGCCAGTTTACCACAGAAGATCCAAGTTTGGAATTACCTGATCAAGACAGTTTAGCAACATATTATTATTTCTCCAGTTCAGAGAAATAATATACTGAATGTTTATAAAAAAAATGTTGCTAAAGCTTTGCATAATTTGCATTTTTACAAAATGACATATCTATCAACTAACAATGACATTAGTGAATAGCAAAAACACACAGACCATGAAAGGTTGAGCACAAATACACAAACATCAGTGAGAAATTCAGTAAGATGAAGCTTGCACCCTGCATTTCTTTTCGTATATGAACTAACTCAAATACGTTGGGAATATGCTGCCTAATAGTTTGAGTGAATCATCTCCGCCATGAATGCTCTAAAGGCAGCAGACAGGAGCGCCTCCCTGAATTATCTCAGCCCTAGAAGGTCTGAACTATGAAGGTAGCTGATAGGAGCAAAAGGAAGGCCTGAACGCTAGCACTGATCGTCTACAGGGACGATGTTGTAGGGAATTGAAAATTATATTACAAACAGTGATCATGTCTCTGTTTTTCTTCCTGGTTCTTTCCTAAAACTTAATTGGTTTTTAACTGCATTACGTTCAAAAAAGAATTTGTTTTTTAACTGCCACAATTGATCATCTGCCATTTCAGCATACTAAAGTGAAGATAAAAAACGTCATTGTGGTTGTGTTTTTTCATCTTTAAGTTTTGTATATGTTCAGCTTTATCCTAGGATAACGTCTTTGGATGATATGGTGATTTTTTTCAGATATTTGTTCCCATACACCATGACACCATGAAGACCATTTATTTCTTGTCATGCTAAACCGTCTTACCAAATATATCGGTTATTGGAACCCATTGAAGACGCCCATCGCATATAGCTGTGCATCAGAAGTTGTTAGAAATCTGCGCAAATTTTTCTATGAGAGAGGCAATAGGATTTCAGAATGGGATCTAGTAATCCTAGAACTAAGACAAACAAAAAAATAGGTAAATCATCTGCACTACATAAAACTTGTCTTTATTGAGTATGCTGCTTTTTGAATTATTAATCTTGTAGGTGTGATTGTTGATTCCATATACTTCTGTACATTCAACCTTATGAGAAGATGGACATATTTGAGAGTGATGAGGTTAGTAATATATCTTATGTTTCATTTAGGTTTATATGTGCCAAATAACTACTTAGTTATGCCTTAAAAGTACAAGAATATGTTTCCAAATACCGCAAGGAACTTGCGATTGAGATATTGTGTCACCTAGACAATATGAATGTCCCCAGCTCTTCATCCATTGGAGTTCACAACCAACAACGAGAAATGGAGAAAGAAGTATCAATTCAGAGCTCACCTTGTTCACAAAGGTCAAATATCACTGTAGACCTGCCATGAACAAACAACAAGCCCCAGTGGATTATGTAGAAATTCAGAGCTCAACTCTTGCCATGAACAACAACAAAAGAAAACATGAAGACATAGAATCAACAGACAAGGATGCCAGGAAAAGGCTGGGTGGGGTTCTCGATTTAGAAGCCAGGAACAATGAAGACAAAGAAGAAGAACCAGAAGTTCCTAACATGAAGGCGCCAAGAAATGGAAGCAAAAAATTATATGTTAGAGGGCACCGAGCTGAGGGGGTAAATTTCTGAACACTTGTTTTGATCTTTTATGAAGCCATGTTCTAACTATTCTAAACTGCTGCTCCTCATCTTGTGAATGACAGAGATGAGTTGGCTGTAAGTATAAAAAGTGTATCAATTCCTCCTCATCTTGTGAATGACAAAGATGAGTTGGCTGTAAGTATAAAAGAGCTGATTTCTCATGGGTCGCACCACTTGTGATGTCCTCGAAGCATTCAAGGAATGTTTTTTTTTTCTCTCGAACACGACTTCACGTGTCATTGCATTAAGAAGAAGGGGGCCGAAAGTACGGCAAGTACAACACGACACGGACAACGCCACAAAGAAAGTGACGGCACGAACACAAACACAAAACGGCACAAGGAACAAAGAAGGAGCCCAACACCACACCCAACACTAGAGTAGAATTCAAGCTTCACGGCACAGCGGACCTGCAGGGGCAGGGCTCGGTGTCTCATGGGAGCTTCGAGGGTGCATAACCGGAACCTTCAAGAAGGAGATGACGCCCTCAGGCGCCAATTCCGTTGACGGTGCGCCCTAGGGAGCTCACGCTCCCGAAGCGGCTCCCCCAGCAGCGGTCGGCGAGCGGACGACGACGCCTTCAAGAAGGTAATGACGCTATCACGCCACCATCGTCGAACCCCCGGCCCGTGAGGGCCGGGCAAGGGTTTTCACCCATGCTGCCAATGACCGCGAGCAGGGGGGCGTCCATCCCTTCGCCATGGCAGAGGCAGCCCGCGGCTACGACGCCAGAGCTAGAGCGGTGGACACGAAGCCCCCAGAGACGCCGCCGGATGTCTTCGTGTTGCCCTCCGACGAAGCCGAGCTGAACCCGAGTTCCGGAGGGGGAGGGTAATACCGCCCAGAGGCCCCGACCAAGAGAACCCTTCAACCCGCCGCTCACCGGAGCGGCGGTGGTGGGGCGGGCACCGCAAACACACGCCGCCGCCATATCTTGCCACCCCGCAAGACGGGCCTGTGCTAGCCGTAGGGAATGGCGAGGTAAGCGAGGGCGGCGCTGTGGGACCGCCCCGCCGCCAAGAACTGCCCTGATGCGCCAAAGTTCAGGTTAGGGGCATCCCCCGCCGCAACGAATATCCTCTCCGAGCCCCCTCCAGGCTGGGCGCACGCTGGGCGCACCAGAGGCGTGGCGCCGGAACAGCCAGCACACGCCATCCCCCCCCTGCCGAGGACGGACGCCGCTGGGAAGGGAGGAAGGGCACACTGACTGACCCACTTCGCCGAGGGCGCCCCGGCCTCCGAAGAGAGAATCGGCCCGCCACCTCAACCCTTCAAGGATGGGACGCCGGGGTTGAGGGGAGGTGGCCGAACCGCGATAAGCAACGATGGCAGCCTGGCGAGCACCGGGCCGCGCGCTGCAGCCTTACAGCAGCCCTCGCTGACATACAGCCGGCCCTCGAGCTTCAAACCCAACGATGCTTCGCTAGGACGCAAACTAACACGCTAAAAAATGCGCCGGGCCGAGCCCCCGCGTCGGCCATTTTCCCATAAATGCGCGCCTGCGCTTTATTTTCGGACTTCGAAGATACGCCAGGACACCTCCTCGCTGCGCGCGCGACGCGCGGTTTGGGCGCCCCTGGATCCCATGGAGACCATTGAAATGAGGCCGTACGGCCGCCGCCGCCGAACTTAGCAGCTGGCGCGGCCGAACCGGAGCAGCGTGGCCGGGCAGGGAGACCGGCCGCGAGGCGTTGCCGGATCCGCCAAGGAAGGGCCTGGATCCGTCGCCTCGAAGAGTTTGAGGTCGCGCGCCGGAAAAAGGAGCAGGGGGAGGGAACTGCGAGTCCAATATCCCCAAGAGGAGCCCGCGAGCGGGGGTGCGGTGCGGGTGGGGGGCGGTTGAAGTTTCGCGCAATGCCACCGCCACCGGGCGGGGGCGGCGGCAGCCCCCGCCACGCGCGGCGGTCGCGGCCTCTCTAGCGGCGGCGGGGGGGCCTCGAGTCGCCCCCCCCCGGGAGACGACGAGGCTAGTCTGGATGTTTGAAGCACGATGACAAGTTTATTACTAGGACATTTTTCCCACCGCTTACATCAGTACTTTTCCACTTGCTATAACTTGACGGTAAGCATAATGATCTCTATTGGGAAATTATATTGATGTTTATTTTGCACTGACATGCAGGCCAGCTTCGGTGATAAAAATGAGGAAGCTGCGCTTACGAAAGTTGAAAATGTTGTGCTAGAAAAGTTCTTTAGTTTGAGGAGACTTGTAAGTTCTTTATTTTGCGCTGTCAACATGTACAACATCACTATCCACTGATAGAAAATTGACCAGTGAGAGTGTTATGGACGTCGTTGGGGCTGCGTGGTTGCGAGGGAGCAGCGGCGTCGGCGTGAACAGTACCGGCGCTACAGTACCAGCGGGTACTGTTCACAGGGGCGGCGGTTTAGCGGCGGCTAGGGTTTTGGGCGCTAGGAACGCCAGCCGCGGGGCTCTGCCCACGGCCGGCAAGAGAGAAGGGGTTTCCTTCTAATCTCTTGCTTGATTTGATTGATACATCTCCTCTCCTTATATAGGGAGGTTGACTTGACTCCTAAGCATGATACTAATTAATCCTAATGGGCCAAGGCCTAATAGGCCCTTGACTCCTCTAACATTACACCCCAGCTGGACATACAGCTCGTCCTCGAGCTGCAACCTAACGATGACTTCACTAGACGCAAACCGAACACCTAAAAACAAGCCTTTTATATCTCGGCTTATTTTGAATAAACTGTGACTCTTTATTTTTGACCCCTGAAGATACGGCGGACACCCTCCGCGAGCTGGACCTGCATGTTTGTAGCGGCCTGGATCCCATGGAGACCATTGAAATGAGAGGGGTGCACGGGTACGGCAACCTGGACTTAGTCGCGACAGCGACTAGCGGAGACGTCCTCGCGGTGGCCGGCAGTGGAAAGCGGGGGCGCTAGGCAGTGCTTCCTCGCCGGTGCCAAGGAAGGGAGTGGCTACCCTACCGCCGCTGCCGAAGAGTTTGAGGTCGCCGCCAGCAAGAAAAACAGCATGCTCGCCACTCGTGGGCGCAACCGCGAGTCCAATATCCCCAACGCAGGGACGAGGTGGGTCCTTTTGCAAGCGAAGCGCAACTTGAAGGAGCTGCAGCTGCAGATCACGCATCTCCCCCGCACCCGCCGATGCGCAAGGAGGCCACGCGCGGCCAGCTGAGACCGCTCACGCGGAGAGACCTAGCGGGTAAGCATCTTCCCCACCGGCTCCGTCGTGATGTCCGTTGGTCGCTTGATCTCTGCCATTTCTCGCCCTCATCTTGGATCTGCTGGACGCCGGTTATGGAGACAGCTGTCATCCCATAGCCTGGCCAGCCGTAGGCGATGGCCAGGTAGGACTGGATGGCGGCAACGGAACGGCGGAGATCGATGATCGCCGTGGTCAGCTGCTCCAGCGTCATTGGTGAGGACGCGGTTAGTGCCGAAAAGACCGGCGGTGGAGAGGTGGAGGCCACCAGCGCAGAGGTGGTGGCTGGGAGCAGCGGCATGGTGGTGGCAGGAGACAGGGCCGGAACAGCCCAGGGATGTGCGACGAGTGACGTGGAGAAGGGCACCGCGGCGTAGGATCCAGCCATGGTCTCTCGGTACCAGATGTTATGGACGTCGTTGGGGCTGCGTGGTTGCGAGGAGCAGCGGCGTCGGCATGAACAGTACCCGCGGGTACTGTTCACAGGGCGGCGGCGGCTGCTGTGAGACAGAGCGGCGGGTAGGGTTTTGGACACTAGGAACACCAGCCGCGGGGCTCTGCCCACGGCCGGCAAGAGAGAATGGATTTCCTTCTAATCTATTGCTTGATTTGATTGATACATCTCCTCTCCTTATATAGGGAGGTTGACTTGACTCTTAAGCATGGTACTAATTAACCATAATGGGCCAAAGCCCAATAGGCCCTTGACTCCTCTAACAGAGAGTATATTTGAATGAGCTAGATCAGCATAATCTCTGGGAAAATTGAAAGCTACTCTTTGTTAATAGATTTTTTAATTATGACTAAGTTTATACTCCACACACACATACTTTTAGCCCTTGCTTATGTGTTTATAAAGGTACAAAACTATTGTAGAAAGGATTCTGAAAGCAAAGACTTGTTTATGGGAGCCCCAACATGAACAGAGCTGTTAGCTTTAAGTACATGAATCGGGAGCTGGTCTAGAAAGAATTTTCGGTAAATCTCTTTCTTACAGTCCTGTTGTTCTCTCACAACAGTTGGCAATCTAAAAAGATTCTATCTTGTTTATGGGACGATGTCACATTGCGTATGAAGACTTAGGTTTTCCAGCTATTTATTGTACATAAGTAAAGTATCAGTTGTTAAGCTAAAGTGTTATTTGGTCTGAAATTTGAACATATTCTTAAGAAAACAGACGAGTACATTACTGTGAAGCAATCTTGAGCATTCGTCTTATGGCCATTGCTGATATTGTACTCTGGAGAACTTTTAGTGTCACTTAGATATCTTGTTACTCCTTTTATTGCTCTTCCGCGTCAACACAGGTACGCCAGTGCTTCTGGTGCCCTGTTGGTTATATATCTCCCTTTGTGGTATACTCCCTTCAGTGGATTCCACCCTAATATTTTGCACAACAAAGAAGCACATTAGAAAAGCCATGTTCTGATAGGTATTATTAGAATAATTAGGATTGCTGGGGTTGGTGTTTGTTACACTAGCTCACTGTAGTAATCTAGTAGATAACCTTGGAAATGACTATTTAGTCATTCAAAGAGCAAGTCATATATAAGGATCCTTCTCAGGATTTCGAACAACTTCTATTATCATATTTCAGTCGAATATCTATTTTTTTGGGAAAATGTCAAAGCATGAAAAAAAAAAAGTGCTGTTTATAGTATCTAAGCTTCGCTGTGTTGAAATTTGCCTAAGATTCTTTGTTGTTTTCAGGTATTGCTATTACTGCCTACGCACACGTTAGTATCTAAGCTTCGCTGTGTTGAAATTTGCCTAAGACAGATTCTTTGTTGTTTTCAGGTATTGCTATTACTGCCTACGCACACGTTATTCCGCTACAAGCTCCTATAGATGCCCACGTTGTAACGAGTTGGTGGTTGCAATTCAAGGGTTAAAAAAAATAAAATCTTGCCCTTTTTACAGAGAGTCACAGACAAGCAGCATTTTTGGTCTTCCTTTCACACAGTTTAGCTGTTTCGATGCTGGACTAAGAATTCGCATCATGACATAAAACATATTTTCTGTCTCAAAAAAGAATGTAAGTCTAGGTTTTGGATAAGTTAATTTTTTCTAAGTTTAACTTTCTATAAAAAATTATCAACATTTATGTATCTTATCAACTAAATGTACTATGAAAAATATGTTTTGTAATTATTAATCTAATAATATTTATTTGGTATTAATGTACTATGAAAAATATATTTTGTAATTATTAATCTAATGATATTTATTTGGTATTATAAACGTTTGTAGTAATGTTTTATATAGGTTAGTCAAACTTATAGTTGATAGTGAAAGCCGGCCACGGGCTGAGATTTCTTTGCCATCTTGTCGGGCCCATGAGTTGGGTTTCTTCGAGTATTTGGGCCACACCTCATCAGTGAAAGCAGGCCCATCTTCATCTCATGAACCACTAGTCCTCTTTGCAGCAGTCGAGGCGCTATCAGCTTGGCACCATACACCATGACCAAGGAGGCGGCTGGGAAACTGCATCAATGCCATGGAAGACTTCAATTTTTTTCTCGAATACGCAAAAAATTTGCGCATTTTTGTATTAAGATGAGAAATACTGAGAGTTACAACGACGCGCCATGGAGGTGGCACACTAGGGGAAAATTCTTATACAATCGGCTCTGTCCTCCTTAGTAGAAAGAGATCAATATCTATTACTCGCTAATCATATTATCTGGCCAACAATGGCGGTCAGACACGCTTGCTTGCGCGTCGCCTCGGCCGCTGTCCTTGTGTGTCAGGAAAGACTTCCAAGTTATAATTGCAGTAGCCTTTCTTCATGTAGATTATTAGCATTTGGGGGAATGGGGATGTAATAATCTTTTTTTTTTTCAACAAACAACCAAGTGTTACAAGCTGCAAATCTTCGTTTAAGGATGTTTTTTTCCTTGGTTATTCACAAAGCAAACTTACTTCCTGATAATGGACTTATACTAGAGCCCTTTTGTGTAATCTTGCTTATCTTTTTTGTAACATTTTTTATTCTTATTTGTCAGATGTCGCTCTTATCAAAATTCTTAATATACTACGATCAGTGGAGGGAAACCCCTGTTGTTCCCTTAAAAAGTTGCCCAACCGAAGTTTATCATTTTCATCCTTCACCAAATCCATGCTAGCTTGAGTTTCCTCCACCTTAGTTTCAAGTCTTACAATTCCTTCATGGTTTCAGATGTCGCAGTATTACATGAGTTTGCGGCTACATCTTTCGCCTCAGTCAAGACACCCAATTCCATCATGAGCCTCTCAACCTCCAGCCGAAGGTTTTCATTTTCAACCTTCACCTTGTCATAATCACCCTCCAAAGATGCTGCCCTTGCATCCATCTCTGCCTTTTGGGCCCCAACGACCTTCAATTCCCTCTCCATATCTTTTATTTTCTTGTTTGCTGTTTGTTGATATGTATCAGCCGCGTTCATGAGCACAAGAACCGCCTTCCTTCTGTCCTCCAATTCCCCCACCTTTTCCTTAATTTGTTTCCTGGCCGCCTCTTGGTATGCATCGGCGGTGTTCATTATCAGCAGGACTGCATTCCTCGTGTTCGCCAGTTCCTTTACCTTTGCCCTTAGTTGGTTCCTTGCTTCTTCTTGGTACTTGTCGGCAGCATTCATGAATAACAAGCCTGCCTTCCTCGTGTTGTCTTGTTGCTTCACCAGCTCACGGGACAAATTGGTGTTTTGATGCTCCAAGTCCCGCACCCTGTACTCTAGTGTGGAGACCTTTCTTGAGGACACATACGCATCCCTCCTCCTCTGATCCAGTTGCTCCTGCAGCTCATTCTTTTGGTGCTCCAACCGCCGCGCCCTACCCTCCAGTTCATCCTTCTCATTAGTCAGTCTAGTGTTTTGGCGCTCCAGCTCCCGCGTCCAGTTGTATTCGGGCCTCCACCTACAGGAAATGTTTTTAGAGGGAGTATTAATTAGAAGAGAGAGATGTGACCAGGCTGCTTGCGCGGGTGAGAGTTGGATCGATTTGAAATGTTTCTTCGATTCTAAATTATAGGTCATTTTAGTTTAAATTTCTCTAATTTTTATGAAGTTTTTAGAAAAAAAATATATAAATATCTACAAGTTTAGATAAATGGATAATCAAGACAAAATTTTTGTGGAGAATTATTTAATGAAACCAATTCGATGTTGTAGATGTTGTACTTCGTTTTAAAAAGCGACTAGCATGAAAGGTGTCGTTGGACAGTTTAGGTGACAGGCATATTTTGTATATGTTACTATATTTTTTAATAAATTCAATTGGTGTTAAAGAACTTTTGATTTCGAAGAAAGGGAAAAGGTCTATAATAACCACCCTAAGTATTGGTGTTTCCCTACTCCACCCATATCTTACCCACCTTAAAGTATGGAAAGTCATGAAGTTGGTTTAAATTGCTGACATGGTATAGTACGTGGATGGCGTGATGGCATGATTGTGAGTCAGCAAACAATAGAAAAAAGTTCATATAACCCCTAACATATAGAGGTTGACTTGTATAAACCCCCCCCCCCCCAAAACATAGTATTGTACATCCGTATCCCTTAAGTTCCCGATACCATATTTTGTAGGGTTGTTTGACCACTATATAACGTGACAATGGTCTGATTGCCTATGAATGCACGTAGATCCATCCATAACTTGGTATATTACCATAGTATTGTACATCCGTATCCCTTAAGTCCCTGATACCGTATTTTGTAGGGTTGTTTGACCACTATATAACGTGACAATGGTCTGATTGCCTATGAATGCACGTAGATCCATCCATAACTTGGTATATTACCTTTTTTTTTTCTTTTTAACTCTCATTCTGAACACTTCACATGTTGTCTCTTTCTAGCCTAGCCTACCTCTCAATGAGTAGCATGCGACCTTTTATCGCCTACTCCACCTAACTTTTCCTTGGTAGTATCGAGATCACACACAATGTCTGTGCTCTCACGCCATCCCCTCCCACATATCCCTCCTCTCACTTTAATTCGTCTCCCATGGCTATCTCTGTAGCAAGTTCCCATTCCCTCCGGGCCCACACCCACTTATCTTATCGATAGGCCTACGTGCCAATATGGGGAAATTAGCTAGACAAGTTTGGCAGATCACGGTGGCAAAGCAACCCTGTAAAATTGCATGGTCCTCTATGCGAGGAAGTGAAGTAGACGAACACAAATAGTTTGGGTGGAGGAACCGAGGAAGTGAAATAGACGAACAAAAATTGTTTGGGTGGCCACAGAGACTTTTCTTTTTCAAATAGAGCTAAAGCGATCTATATAATATAATTTAGAACAGACGGATACACAGAAAAAAAAAATGTTGCCTTGGGATACCGTGACATGATGCGGAGAGAGATCACTTGGAGGAGAGAGGTTGATGACGACCTCGGCCGCTGTTGTAACGTACGGTCGCGCGCACTACACTCGACGAAGGTGGAAGACGCTGCCTGTCAGTCTTGGCCGTGCCCTAGATAGCCCAAGGATCAATACTGTGGTCCGAACCGTCGTCCTGCCAGTGCCGATATATAAACAGAAGGAATTACGCTGCCCCCAGTTCGGGGTGAAGCAAGGAAAATGGAAGAAGCAGAGGAGACAAGGCAAGGCAAGGCATGGCACGGAGCGAGAGTACATGCGTTAGCGTGCTGTGCTGGTGAAGAAGCTAGCTAGACGGGAAGGATGCATGGAGTGTTGTCCAGGAAGGAGGAAGCAGAACAGAAGAGACAAGGCAGCTGGCATGCGTGGAGTGCATGCGGCAGCCGGTGATGAGAATCCAAGGGACTGAAGGATGCATGGAGTGCGCACGGCGCCTGCTGCCACTGGGCTCAGATCACCTCCTCCCTAACTTGCTAGTTATTAACGTTAACAAAGCTCAAGTCTGACAAAGATCCGTGAACGTTTTCTTAACAACTACTGGTGCAGAATTGACGTGCAATCTGGTTGGGAAACCACTCCGGTCTCGGTTTATTTCCCAACCAGGACTGCGAATCCGAAACTAAAGACCCATCCTTTAGTCCAGGATCAGGGAACCGGTTGAAAGGTCCCAAATAGCTAGAGAGGGGTAAATAGCCTATAAAAATTTCTACAACAACACTTAAGCCAAGAGGTTAGATAATTAAGTAGCGAAGCAAATGTTGCGCTAGCCTAAAAAAATGCAAGCCACCTATCCACAATTCTAGTTTCTATAATCTCTATGTCACAAAAAGGCTATATTTCTAGTACTACCACTAGTTAGGTACTTAAGAAGCTAATTTACTAAGCTACACTAGCTACCTCTACACAACTAATTATTGCAAGAGAGGTAGAGTGATATACCGAGCCAGGCAAGTGATGAATCAATATATATCAATATGGATACCAAGATGATCCGAGACAAATCAATCACAATGAATCTAATTGTTGAGATGATGATTTATCCCGAGGTTCACTTGCTTGCCGGCAAGCTACGTCCTCGCTGTAGCGATACACCCACTTGGAGGTTCACGCGCTAATAGGCTTCACGCGCCTAACCCGCACTCGGGTGCCGCACAACCAACACAAGATGGGGATCCACAAGCTACGAGCAATCCACTAAAGTACCTTTTGACTCTCCGCCGGAGAAAAGGTCAAGAACCCCTCACAACAATAATCTTTGATTGGGGCGGACACAATCACCAAATCCTCTCACCAATTACCACACCATCAACCGTCTAGGTGACGGCAATCACCAAGAGTAATAAGAAATCAACAATTGCAATCACCACCTAGTGCCACCAAATGCAATATCAATATGCACACACACACACACACACTAGGGTTTCCCTAATCCTCTCTTAAATTAGCAACAAGCTAGGAGAGGGAGAGGAGAGGGAGAAGATGCTCTTCAAGATCATAAGATCAACAATTTGTGCTCTCAATCTCTCACTAAGGAGTTAGCTCAAAGCTTTGGGAGGGAGAGATGAGAGGAGAGCTTTTCTTCTTTCAACAGGATATGAGCAAGTGCTAGAAAGGAGAGAAAGGGGAGGGCGCTCCTTTTAACCCAACGCACAGCCGGCCCCCCGGCTCTGTGGCCAGCCAGTGCAGCCTCCAGCCCCCCAACGGCGCGGCAGCGGAGGCTTCCTCCACACACACACCGCTGACGCGCGGGCCCGTTCAAACTAACGGTCGGCAGGAATGGTAGACAGGGACAGCAGACGGAGCAACAAACGGCAGACGAGCGAGATCCAGGAAACGGAACTGGCAGGAGCCAATAGCAGAGCGACAACGCCCTGCGCAGACTGCCGGTCGTGCAAACGCACGCCCCACTATGCGCCGAACGGAAACAGCGAGACAGAGAAACGACGCCATGCTCCCTCCACTCCCTGCAGCTGACGCGTGGGCCCTCTAGGCAGCGGCCCCCACGTGCGCTCTCTCTCACACACACTCGCACAATCTCACTTTGCATGAGGAGTGGCAAAGTCAACAAGCTGGCCCCCACACTTTGCATGCATGCAAACAGCAGCAGGAGGAAACGGCAGAGCAAACGGCAAGAGCAGCTCCCCTGCAGGCCAATCACAAACGCATGCATGCACTCGATTCCTTTTCTGTCTCTTGAGACACGCACAAGGGCGTGCTTCCCCTGTGGTCCCCACGGTTGCAAGCACCGGCAGGAGAAAAACGAGAACAGCAGGCACCGGCTCCCAGCAGCTCTTGAGCACTCCCAGTTCAGATAATCCGAACAGTAGTAGACGGAGAACCTCTGTCCGGATATTTCTTCGCATATTCCGAGATTTTTGGATATTCCAAGACATGTTTAGATATTCCGAAAATCACAGAAACAGCTCACCAAAAATTATTTTCGAGGCCTTTTCAAATATGCTTAACCCACCAAGTATTTCAACATATAAAGTGTGTGAGTTAGCATTTTTTAAACATTTTAAAAGGCTTTTCTATTGCATCTCACCACGTCAATAAGCACAATGCATATGCAAATGAACCTCACACTTAGTGGCACTAGATAACCGTTAGAATTAAAGATTTCCCCTCTTTATAGTATAGTTATCTATCCTAAGTCCGGTCACGCACTCTATTGTGTCTTGACCGACAAAACATATTTTATACCTTTGCCTTATGCCCGTAGGATTTTGTTTTTCTCTTTCTTTTGTTCCGAGATATGAGCACTTGATCACCATTTGTGGCCATCACCATCACCTTGTGTGCCATCCTTGCTCAATCTTAGTATGAACTAACCTATCTCATATATCACTTAGAGTAAAGGGTTAGTTCACATAGGTTTCATCAATTATCCAAAACCATACTAGGGCTTTCACCGGTACTGAAGGGGATCTTTAGTCCCGGTTCCTAATATCAACCGGGACTAAAGGGGTCTCCAGCCTGCGCCCGGAGGCAGGCACTTGTAATCCTGGTTGGTTTTACCAACCGAGGCTAAAGGTCCCTTTTGTTTTATTCTTTTCTTTTGTTCCATTATAAGAATGAAACTAATTAACAAGAGCTTGTATATTATTATTATTCCAAATAATCTAACAACCACAAATTTCTCTATTTGTTTATGAACCATAAAATGAGCTACATTATCAATGAAAGATTAGAAGATAAAGAGTAAAATGGATGGAGGATTAAAGATATTCTCAAGAGCCAGCCGGTCGACCGAGAGCAAGAACTTGCTCACCCAAGCAAGAACATAGATGGACAGCCAAGAGCAATAATTGAATTAGATGTCTGAGTTGGGGGGACAGTAGAAGTTGGATATATAGAGGGGACATTTTAGACCTGGTTGGTGGTGACGTCCGGGACTAAAGGTTATCCTCTAGTCCCGATTTAATCCACTAATCGGGACTAAAGGGCTGAGGGACCTTCAGTCCCAGTTGGTGGCTCAAACCGGGACTGGAGGATGTCCTTTAGTCCCGGATGGAGCCATAAACCAGGACCAAAATCCCCTCCCAATCCCCTTCTCGCATAAGCTGCGACGCTAGCCGTTGAGCAAGGGACTTCAGTCCTGGTTGGTGGCTCCAACCAGGACTAATGCTCCCCGACCCAATTCTGACCAAGACTAAAGGTAAAAACCGAAAGTTTGTTCTCTACTAGTGAACCGTTATTGATCTATTTGAACAGCATTTTGTTTTGGCAATGCAAGTTAATTCGTGTTAAAAGCTCAAGTCTGAAACCCTGGAACTCTACTGGCAAGCTCACATGTTAACACTAGAGTACATAAGGTTTTCAGAGACGATTAAAATCAATTTTTTTAACTAGTGTCCGTTGTTAAAACCATTACTACTACGCCAACAATCGTGAAAATGAGATATTTTCAGAGGCGGGGTTCAAAACTGCTAGCTTCTAAAAATCGATTTCCAAGAATGACAATAGAATTGACTAAAATTGTTTTTTAGATTTTTTGATAAAAATTAAAAGATTTCCAGGGGCGACAATATAATTGACTATTTTTTTAGATTTTATAAGTGCATGGTGGCCATGACCCTCGCGTGCGCTCAGGCCGCACCACATGACCCTCGCGTGCGCTCAGGCCGCACCACCTCTGCTTATAATTACGATCCCATCCCAGTTGAAGAGCAATACCATGCACTTGTATAAATACCAATTTTTTCGAGACCGTGCCAAGACACGCATATCATTAAGAAGGAGCTTGTACGAATACCAATTGATTATGAATATTCAACACAGGTCCATATAGCACAATTGTATTATTGGCAGTTGGGTCCCTCGCCTTGCACGATCCTTCACTTATCACCACACCACACAAATCTTTTTCTATTGAATGTCAAACTTTGTAGGAGAAATAACTCGAGTCTAGAACTCTAGATCACTTCAGATCAGAAACATACGATGAGCCAGCAAAATAGCTCTACCTGTAACCTACGATCTGTGGTCGATCTCAAGAAGCACTAACTGAACTGAACACATGCGATTAATTAATAGTCCATGAGAGCTGATCGACAAGCAAGAGCAGTCACTACCGGATCCAGCTACTTTGCCGAGTGCCATTGGCATTCGGCAAAGCCTCTATTGCACTCAGCAAACCCTTTACCGTGTGCCACCCACGGCATAGGTTACACGGCAAAAAATATGACGGCAAGGATGACTTTGCCGAGTGCTTTCTATTGAGCACATGGCAAAGGCTTTGGCGAGTGCCAAGATGACCATTGGCAAAAAAAAAAAAGGCCCTTGGACGGAGGCCATAACGGTGACGGCGGGTTTGCCGAGTGCCGCACCGCAAGGCACTCGGCATAGTTTTCGGTTTTTATTTTTTAAAAAATTCTTTGCCTTGTGTCTCACCTGCAGGCACTCAACAAAGATTTCATTTTTTTATAAAAATTCTTTGCCGAGTGCCGCCATGAGGACACTCGGCAAAACTTTAGTTTTTCTTTTTTAAAAAAAAATCTTTGCCGAGTGCCCCACTTAAACACTCGGCAAAGAGGGGGCTTTGCCTAGTGCTATGATAAATGCACTCGGCAAAGCATGTTCCTAGGTTCTCATGAGCAGCTCCTTTGCTTTGAGTGCAAAGACATGGCAAAGTGTGCAAAAACAGCAATTTTTGTTTTTTCAATCAAATAAGCATGTCATATATCACCAATAGACATCATATGCAGTTCATATAGACACCAACAACCATAATAAGTATATATCACAAGTCATAAATACGCATCACAACCACAAGTATCACATCACAAGTGCCCAAAACAACCACAAGTCCATCACAAGCATAAGTTTATCACTACCACCAATGCCAAGTGCGACAATCACCAAGTTGGACACCCAGAGTCTGCCGGTAGGTCATAAGGTCCAAAGATTCGATGCCGCCAATTGATTCTGCGCACAAAAAGAGAGGAGATTGCATGTGTGAGACAAGATTACTTGGATAGTGTTGACGGTGGATAACGTCAACATTCATTAGAACTTTAGACACAAGAGGATACACAAATATACACTAGTCTAGGGTTTTAACCGACAATTTTCACGAGTTTTGCATATTCTATATTTTCCGGGGACTTTTCCGTAAAAAGCCGAAAAAGAGGGATTAAAGTGCATATTAATCACGAAACTTATCCGCCACGGAAAGATCAACATTAGGGCGTGGGAAGGATCTAGAAGACACCCGAAGCAACCGGGGGCCGGGGAGGCCGCCAGGGGGGCCGGCCGCCCCACCATGGCCGGCCGGGCGCCCCACTCTAGGGTTTTGGGCCCCCCTTCCGAAAGCTTCCTCCACCGCCTCCCCGATGCATCTCGGCCCTTGGTTAAGTCGGTTTGATCTGCGGCGCACGTTCATCCCACCGGACTATATAAATATATGGGCAGACCCCCCCTGGAGAGAGCCAATTCATTATTCATTAAGGCCTCAAGCCATCAAGCATCAAGAAGCCTTCAAGTCCATCAAGAGCCTTCTAGTTCATAGGTCTAGTTAGTTAGATTAGAAGTAGAGGAGATCTAGTTCTTCATCGGGATCTGGAGCCCCCGGCATCTGTCTGGAGCGCAGGAGTTTGGTATAGTTCTAGTTCTTTCTTTCTTATTGTATTTATTATTCAGATTAGGAAGACATTATTCTTAATAGTTCATATGTTCTTAATTGCAATAGTCATTGTCTACTTTGATTATATGTCTAGTTTAGTTAGTTCGATCTTATTGAATTCATGTAATTGCTCGTATAGCGTTTATCCAAGTGTACAATGGGTAGATGATAGACAATATGTAGACGTGGTGTCTAGATATCTTGTTTGTCTGCGAGTGCACCCTGACATGCCGGGACGTGTGGTAGTCCGCGTACGTGACAGCTACGTTGGTTCCTCTGTAGTCCACCCTCCGTATGTAGGACAGCAGGGCACGATCGCTGGTTAGATAATGACTCTGTTTCACATCCTTCCTAGTTGATGCCCCCTTACATGTGATCATGATATAGGGTTGACTTAGCGATGATTACTAGATGTAGTTGCACTAATTAGAGTTATTCATTGATGTAGTTATAGAATTACCTTAGACAGTTATCTCCTTAGTTTATCCATTGGCTAACTATGATTATGACTAGAAAATACTCGATGATTATCTATATAATTATGATACTTGATTATGCTATCACCCGTATTTATCTATATTTATCTTGTGACCTCTCGCCTGTTATGAGTAGAGTAGATGACATCGGTAATATCACTTATTCATTGTATATACTTTCTTATCAATATAATAGATAGAGTTTATAACAAGCTTTCCCAGTGGTATAAATATAAATCGACAACCTGGTATAACTCCCTAAGTAAAATGCTACAATGGTATAATTATCCGTCCGCTTGCGTAATCTATTTTAGTTTATATTCATATCTCTGCCTAGTCATATTGAATAATACATGTAAATCTATATTTGCTCCTTAGCATTATAATTAGGGATGACAACTTAATTCATGCTTAGGAATGCTAGTGATAAATAAGTGGCTAGTTGTTAATGACAAGTTAATTTAATACCATGCATTTCTAATCTCGTTAATTAAATAGCGACGTTAGAAGTGCCAACAAGCATTTTGGCGCCGTTGCCGGGGAAGGCACAATAAACTTAGAAAATATTGATAACATATATACAAAATGTATAAAGTCATATTACCAATCGATCTCTATCTCAAACAGGTACACCCTTCGTTGTTATCATTTGCTTATCTTATGCAGGGTGATGAATGAATGGTTTTTCTCTTCCAAAGAACTTCACCGATGATCTAGAGAAACTCCTTAGAAAGAAGAAGTTTGTAGAAGCAAGGGACAAATTCGAGTCACCATCAAGAACACCCATTGCTGCTCAAGCTAGCTCTTCGGAGGAGCCAGCTCCAACACTAGAAGAAGAATTTGAAGAACAAACAGAAAGAGTAATTAGGAGAAAACCTAGCTCCCCGTGTTTGAAGACATGGTTGAGAAGACACTGCGTGAGTTCTCTGCCCCAACAACAAAGAAACATCCGGACCGACCAGCAGTCAACACCGGGGGGAGAATGGATTCGAGCTCAAGCCTGCTCTCATCACCATGGTTCAAGCCAGCCCAATTCTGTGGAAAAGCTCATGAAGATGCAAGTGCACACCTACAACACTTTCTAGAAATCTGCAAAGACCTTCACGATCGAGGAGTACTAAGAGATGCTATTTTACTCCGCCTTTTCCCGTTCTCATTATTGGGGAAAGCTAAGCAATGGTTCTACATCAACAAAGACAAGAACACTACATGGGACCTATGCTCAACCGCTTTCCTGGCAAAATTCTTTCCTTCCGCCAAGACAAACGCTCTGCGTGGGAAAATTGCAAGTTTCCAACAGCAACATGACGAATCATTCACTGAAGCATGGAAAAGATTCCGAACTACATAGAAGACTGTCCCTTATCATGGGATAGAGGAGTGGCTATTAATGCAGACTTTCTACCATGGGCTTGTCTCTAGCACCCGTGAGTCTATTGATGCTGCAGCTAGAGGAGCTTTCCTGTCACTTAAGCTCTCAGATGCTAAAGCACTTGTTGAGAAGATGGCCTCAAATTCAAGCTGTAATGAAGAATGTACTCAGCCCTGCAAGAAAGGAGGAGGAATCCATCATCTCAAGGAAACTGAGATGGTCACTGCCAAGCTAGACTTCATTATGAAGAAACTCGATATAGAGAAGAAGGAAGTCATGCACATCAATGATTCTCATATGACATGTGAAGAATGTGGAGACTATAGGCATTCAGCCATCAGCTGCCCTACACTGCAAGAGGATGTGAACTTCATCAACAACAACACCTACTACCGTCCTCAACAAAACCAAGGGTGGAATCAGCAACCTCGACAAGATAATTACCAAGGTAACAACCAAGGTAATAATTTTAATAATTACAATATTCCACCTTTAAGAGATTTAGTTGCTAATCAATATAAATTGTTAGATCAAATAACTAGAAAGATAGCTTCAAATGATAAAGCACTAGAAAACATAAATATTAGATTGGACACCTTTGCTTCTCTATATAAAGAATCGCACAGGCTTTAATAAAATGTTAGAATCACAATTAGCTCAGTTAGCCTGCTGCTGTTCCCCCTTTGGAGAAAGGTAAGATTCCGGCCAACCGGAAGATTTAGAAACTGCTAACCTTGTTGATATTCACAATGCAACCCAATATCATATTGAGCCTCAGCAGATGTACGAAGGATTGACCACTCTCTACCTGAGAAGATGGGAGACCCTGGAAGGCCTGTCATTCCTATCGCTATAGGATGTCACAACTTTCCAGAGGCTATCTGCGATTTTGGCGCTAGTGTCAACATTATGCCCAAGGTAATCTATGAGAAAATATTAAATGATCCTCTGTTGTACACAAACATGCGTTTACAGCTTGCAGATCAGTCCATTTGCTACCCTGAGGGAGTACTAGAAGAAGTTGTCATCAGAGTGGGACAATCATATGTTCTAGTTGATTTCGTGGTCATGGAGACAGGAGTAGATGAGAAGGCACCCATAATTTTGGGCAGACCATTCTTGTGCACAATAAAAGCCATCATCTATGCGGAGTATGCCAAGATCGTCCTATCCATAAAGGACAAGAAAGAAAGATTCAGGTTCAAGAACTGCGTCCTGAAAGCTCCTGCAACCCTGAAGCAATTCTATCAACAAGAAGAGCAACTACAGCAATCAGTGCCGAAGAAAAGAAACAATAAAAATAATAGAAGATGGAGGGAGATCAAGCACGCACCTAAAGAAACTACTCAACTAATCACTGCTCTCAATACAGAAAATGATCATATGCTACCCAAGCCATTTCCAACAAAGAGAGGTGATCCAGGTATACCAATCATTGAATGCACAATCAAAGACACCACCTTCGCCAACACCATCTGCGACACCGCATCAGGCTGTAACGTAATGTCAAAACAGGTATATGATGATCTATTTGATTTACCTTTATACCCAACATTTATTCGATTTGCGGATGGCGGATCAATCACTAAGGTTCCCCAAGGAGTGGTCAAGGATGTCATGGTAAGAATTCAAGGGCAATATATACCTGCAGATTTTCTAGTTCTTGATATGCAGGGAGACGACGAATCCCCGATCCTTCTTGGAAGACCATTTCTTTACACGGCCAACGTGAACATATATATTGGGTCCGGACAGATCCACTTCAACTTGCCTACCGGAAAGGTACGCTGTCAATTTAAAACACTTGTTAACCAGAACACATTTAGAAAGCAACGCGACAGAGAAGACGCCAAGGCCACCGTCAGCCGTCAAATTTCACTTGTAGGCCGGGAAGAATTTCCCCGGCAAGATTGTGAAGTATGAAGACTGCTACAAGGAGCAAGAAGAGAACATACAAGCACCACGCTGGAGTGAGTGGAAAGCGTAAGTTTCCAAAGAATGGACCAAATCGCCAAGACAGAAAAAGAAGAGATCTTAGCACATCTAGAAAAGTGGGAGAAGGAAAACAAAGCTGAAGAGCTGGAGCTAGAGAAGAGAGAAGCAAAAGAAACAGAAAAGAGATGGAAGGAGAAAGAAGAAGCACGTGCTGCACCACCACGAGACGGGGAATTGACTGAGGTGACCTCAGACAATGAATCCACTAAGTAAGTATTCTCCTCTATCTAAGTCCTGTCGGTAGACTTTAAATTCCGTACCCTAGTTAGAATGGTAGTTATCTACTTAAGTTCACTAGTAAGTTTACTTTAATATATAGTAGCATAATTATGTTTGCACATTAAAATATAAAAATATATATAGTAACAAAAAAAAATATTTATTGCCTTATTTATTGCATCACAAATTCATAAGCTCTATGTGAATAAACTTATGGGACCCCCGTAGGAGTATTTACTTGTGGTGGCATAAAAATAAAAAATAATAAAAAATAGCATTCATATTTAAATCCTGCATCATAAACAGAAAATTCAAAAAGAAGAGAAATATGAAATCAGAAAATTCAAAAAGAAGAGAAATATGAAATCCTGCTAAAAATCGACAACATAAATCTGCTCATGAAGGTAATCAATTACTCCTTGGCTGATCGCTAACCCGTTATTAAAAAAAATTGAGCCTCGAGTTTTGATTTTTCTGTTTGGAATATATTTATGCAGAACAATATTATGACAAGGAGAGAGTCTATCGCTGGCAACCACCAGTCTCAAGCTACTAGCTAGCTCGCTCCAAAGGACATCTACACCAAGTATTACAAACATCCAGCTTGGGGGAGGAGCATCCCCTAGTTATCAGGTGACTACACCTAGGCGATTATTAAGTTTACTTTATATAGTCATAAAATACCAAAAATATGTGGGCACAATAAGGTCCATGAAAGTCATAGAGTCTTTTGTTAGGTTATTAATTCAAAACAATAAAAAGATACATAATTATTCAAAACCAAATATTTATTTAGATATATATTAGGGTATATTTAAAAGACAGTCTAGGCTAGAGCTAATTAAAAACTTGATGAACATTAAAATTTATTTTGGAGATGATGAATAGTTGCTCTGTTGTCATGCTAGTCAAGTACCTACACTATACCACAACACCGGATCACCGTCAGATGTCTGACACTAAAAGTTATTTTTATCGATAGATGATCAGCCGATCAGCCGCTAAAAATAACTCACAAACCATCTGTCGCTGATTCTCTATTTAGTAACTCATGGTCTGCCGCTATAGTTATTGACATTTAGCGTTAAACCGTCTGTCCCTAAAAACAAATATACTATCAATCTGTCTGCCGCTAAAAAAGGTGGACCCCACCTACCTCCAGTGGCCCGCTAACATTGAGCTCGCGCGCCCAGCTCACATTGAGCTCGCGCCTAAAATTTAGCCTGGCCCCATATGTACAACGAAAACCCTAGACATTTCACTCCCCAAATCCCACGCCGCCAATTCTTCCTCTCCCCGCCGCATCTACGGTGTAGATTCCGATTGATCCCGCCTCTCCCTCCCAAATCGCTCGCCGTCCTCTCCTCTTCCTCTCAAATGGCGCCCGCCGCACCCTAGCTCCGTTCCAAATCCCTCTCGCTCGCCCCCATCCGCTTCCCTCCAGCTCCCGGCCCAGCCCCCCACACACCTCGCGCTGCCCGCCCAACACGCCGTCGCCTGGAGCGCGAGCCTAGCACCGTCGCCTGAGCCCCAAAGAAGACCCCAAGCGAGCCCCTAGAGCACGCGACGCGCGAGCTCCCGCCTGCCCGCCCTTGACGTGGCCCCCCGTCATTTGGACCGCCCCCCGCGCCGCCTACCCCGACGGCGGAAGGCCCAGCCCTAAGGAAGCCACGGCCATCCCCTGGTGACCCCGTGCCCACACCGACGGAGGAAGCCCGGTCCATCCCATCTCCTTTACAGCGCCGCCGTGTTTCGCTCGAGGAAGCCCCGTCCACCCTCTGCTCCCTGACCGTGCACGCCTGGAGGGCTTCGAGACGGAGGAACGCGGGGAGCGATTCCAACATCTCCGATTTGTGCTTCTACTGCAGATCCATCGGTATGCCCAGATCCCCCTCTGTCTTCCTTCCCTTTCAAGTGCTGGAAGGTAAAACTTTTTTAATTTGTTTTGGCGGTGATTTACAGGAGCAGACGTATTGAATCTCGATGCCAGGACCACTGTCTAAGAGCTAGAAGAACTTAAATCCAACCTAGGTGAATCTCGATTTCTGTTGCTCTACTACTTCTAATCGTACATATATATATTTGGTTCTTCTTCTGCTACTAATTAAATTAATGGAGGTTGGCTGGCTCACCGCCATGGCTATACAATATCAGTAGGTGCAGGAGGAAAAATAATTTTAATCCCTTTCTGCTTCATTGTTCAGTATACAAAAATTGGTACAAACAAGACAATCTCCTATGCTGTTGTAGCTGCAAAAGCAGAAACAATTAAAGAATGAACAATGGTAATTTAGGGACTCAAAATTTGGAACTACCAGTAGTGCAGCAAGCAGCACGTCAATGTGACCCTGCTGGCTGTCAGGCACCGCCGCACCAGCTGCCACAAGCCACCCACCATTGCCACATTACACCTAAACTGATTGGTGATTCCATGCAGCAGTTATGTTCCTAGCTATTTATTAGATATTGTTAATTAATTGTATGTATTTATGTATGGATAATAGCAATTCTAAGGCTATATCACACGTGCAGCTATGTGCATCAATTTATTTTCGCTAGCTACCAAAGAAATTAATTTCCATGATTTCTGAACATGCCCTATTTCACTTATATTTGAGTACATCCGACATGTCTAAGTTCAAGAGGTCATCCTATAATTACCAAGGCGTTGATATAATTAATATAAATTAAGAGGAGGTTTTCTACTATTACAAGCAGGCATAATTGATTTATTGTTTCTGGTTCATTTCAGCTCCCTAGGTGAAAGTATTGTGGAGCTGCCCCACCAAACACAAACAGTTGTAGATCTGCTGCATCGACATTGTCCTCTTCTCATTGCGTGCGGTCAATAGATTCAAGTACTGCAGGTACATGCTCAGCCCCCACAAAGACTAATGGATAAAACATGGATCAATAGTGATGCTAGGTACACGAAGGCATATTTACAAGGGGTCAACAGTTTCCTAGCTTTTGCATTTAGAAATTCAGCGGTAGGGGACAAGATACTATGCCCTTGCAGAAAGTGTGTTAACTCATTTTGGAGAGACTCAAGTGAGATACGAGAGCACTTGATATGTGATGGGTTTCTAAAAGGGTACACAACTTGGAACTTACATGGGGAAGCTAGCGTAGCCCATAGCCATCGTCCACTATCCACCCATGAGCCACCTCCTCTGAGTCCTCTCCACCTGTTACCGCGCCGCGCTAGGCAAAACCTGCTAAGAGCAAATATAGGGCTGCCTCTAACAAGGTACTCTCTCTCTCTCTGTCCCTAAATAAATGTCATCGTGGGATGCATGCCATAAATTTAACTTAATTTGTAGAACATACGTGCAATATTTATATCCCTAAATAATTTTATTAAGAAACTAGATCTAAAGATCTTTTCGATAATACTAATTATGATAATAATCAATGATATTTATTATTTATTAAAATTGCCGACAGTTATTTCTCGGAAAGCGAAGCGACACTTATTTAGGGACGAAGAGAGTAGGTATTTAGCTATCCAAATTTAAAATGGGTCTCCAGCGTAATATCTATAGCCTCCAACAGAGTACCTATATAGAAGACTTATTTTGAGTGTCTGGAGAGCCATAACCTAAATCTGAGTATCCTCTCTCCTGAAGATCTATTTACTGAAAGGGTTGTCTTTTGGATTTTATTGTTGGAGAAGACGAAAAATAGATATAGAACCTTTTGTCTGTGGCATTACCTAAAGAACAAATATGTCTTGTATTTTAGATACGGTTGTTAGAGTCAGTCTAATAAACTGGCTAAATGCTAAGGTAAAGAAGAGAGGAGAGAAAAGAAAAGCAAAGCAGACTTAGCCAGTTTAGACACAAAAACAAAAAACTCAGTCAGATAGACATATAGGTGGACTGAGAGTAGGCTGTAAAGAATCCTAGCCTTGGTCTAATTGAGTATTTAGTGATAATAGATATGACTACCCAAAATACTAATAGATTCAAAGGTCTGTCTAAATACTAATTATGTCTTATAAATATTAGTATTTTCTCACAACATAGGGAGGCGGCGACACAGGGAGCATCGGTATCTCGTGACACAGTGAGCATCATTCTTGGAATTGGGTTAGCGAGTTTGAGATTGCATATAGTAGTAAAATTACTAAACCACCCTTAATTCTATGTCTTGTTTAGATGCTGAATTTTTTTTTTTTTTTAACTCTGCTACTGTAGCACTTTTGTTTGTATTTGGTAAATATTGTCCAATCGTAGACTAACTAGACTCAAAAGATTTATTTCGTGATTTACAACTAAACTGCGCAATTAGTTTCTTTATCTACATTTAATGTTTCATGCATGCGGGTAAAAATTGATGTGATGGAGAGAGAGTAAAAAAAAAACTTAGAATTTAGGGTGCATCTAAATAAGGCCTAGTTAGATTTCTTAATACCACCCTTAATTATAATTACTAAAGCATCCTAAAATTGTTAGATAACAGTTTTTAATCTTTCAACCATCCGTACATGGCTAACTATGTACACATCCCGAACTATAGTCTTTTTCTATTTATTTGTCTTTTTTGATAGAATATTCATTTGTCTTTTTAATACATTTTGCCACTTCATTCTATTTCTTTCACTTATTTATATAAGACCAGATATTCACTAGAATATAATTCCACTTTGGCACTTACCTATACCGCTGAGTTGATATCGATAGTAAAACAACGATTGCGTATGAGATTTTGTAAGCATAAATGAAGACTTGAATAGAAATTCGTATTCAGTGTAGTGGAAGAATAATAAAAATACAATATATGTAGCTCAAAAAATTATCAATACATGATAATATAAACTAGATACCACATAATGAAAATAGGTTACATGGTGGAAAAATTTACTCGGAAGGAAGAAAAAAAACAGTGAAAAAAAATGAAGACATCGAAAAGCTGCTTAAAATATACTCCTTCCTTAGAATATACTCCTTCCGTCCCTAAATAGATGACGTTTTAAACTTCTCAAAAAACAACTGCTGGTAATTTTTTTTATAAATAATAAGTATCATCGAATAGTATGATAAGTAATATCATCGAAAGGATTTTTAAATCTAGTTTTTTAACCAATTTTATTTGAAGATATAAATATTACATGTATTTTCTATAAATCGAGTCAAACTTATAGCACGAACATCCAAAACGTCATCTATTTAGGGACTGGGGAGTATATGAACTCTATGGATGACTGTTGAATTACGGCTAACGTGAACCTGTTGACACTGCAAACTCCAAAAAAGGAAATAATGATAAAATAAAATAAAACCAAAGCATTAAACGCACAGCAAATGAAATCTCAAAACATATTAAGACGGAGAAATAATTAACTACCTCGAGATGTCGTTAAGTACTAATTACAGAAAAATTATAAAAGAACTGTAAACTGTTAGTTGTAAATAATAAAAGTGATGAACTGGGGAATATCTAGTTCTGAGAGAGATGGAGAGAGAGGAGTATCAGCAGCATTAAAAAAAAGGGACGTATGAGAAACTGCAGTTCGGACTGGGAATAGCATACTCGGAATGAGATGAAAAACGCAGCAGAGAGAAGCGCGGACTGGGAATGCCACATGCGGGTGGAGGGAATGGGGAGGATGGGAAAGGCAGTTGACCATGGCGCGCATCCTAAAGCAAAATGAAGGGAGGGAGATAAGGAGGGCGGCCGCATGCCGTTGCAGTCTTGCATTTTCGCGACCAAAACACGTATGTAGGATCCAAGGCCGGAGGTCCAAGCAAAGAAGGTGCTCCTCAAGAGGTGGAAGACACGGGGCGGTCACTTTTTCAAGTTATGGAAGACTTCAAGTTATAATTGTGGTAGACTGTCTTCATGTAGATTATTATATTGATGTGTTGGAGCATTTGGGGGAGGGACGTGGGGGACGTAATAATCTCATTTTTTTGAAACAAACAGCCAAGTGTTGCAAGCTGCAACTTCGTTTAAGGATGTTTGGTTATCCACAAAGCAAACTTACTTCCTGATAATGGACTTATATACTAGAGCCCTTTTTGTGTAATATTGCTTATCTTTTTTGTAACATTTTTGTGTGTGTGCGTGTGTGTGTGTGTGTGTGTGTGTGTGTGTGTGTGTGTTGGGGGGGGGGGGGGGGGTGGAACCCTGCTGTTCCCTTAAGAAAATGCCCGACCGAAGTTTATCATTTTCACCCTTCACCAAATCCATGCTAGCTTGAGTTTCCTCCACCTTATTATTTTCAAGATCTTCCAATTCCTTCGTCATTTCTGGTGTCTCAGTATTACGAGTTTGCGGCTGCATCTTTCGTTTCAGTCAAGACACCCAATTCCATCATGAGCCTCTCAACCTCCAGCCGAAGCTTTTCATTTTCTACCTTCACCTTGTCATAATCACCCTCCAAAGATGTTGTCCTTGCATCCATCTCTGCTTTTTGGGCCCCAGTGACCTTCAATTCCCTCTCCATATCTTTTATTTGCTTGTTTGCTGTTTGTTGATACGTATCAGCCGCGTTCATGAGCACAAGAACCGCCTTCCTTCTGTCCTCCAATTCCCCCACCTTTTCCTTAATTTGTTTCCTTGCCGCCTCTTGGTATGCATCGGCGGTGTTCATTATCAGCAGGCCTGCATTCCTCGTGTTCTCCAGTTCCTCTACCTTTGCCCGTAGTTGCTTCCTTGCTTCTTCTTGGTACTTATCGGCAGCATTCATGAAAAGCAAGCCCGCCTTCCTTGTGTCCTCTTGTTGCTTCACCAGCCCACGGGACAAATTGGTGTTTTGATGATCCAATTGCCGCACCCTGTACTCTAGTGTGGAGACCTTTCTTGAGGACACATGCGCATCCCTCCTCCTCTCATCCAGTTGTTCCTGCAGCTCATTCTTTTGGTGCTCCAATCGCCGCGCCCTACGCTGCAGTTCATCCTTCTCATTGGTCAGTCTAGTGTTTCGGCGCGCTAGCTCCCGCGTCCAGTTCTCTTCGGAGATGTAGTACCACCTACAGGAAATGTTTTTAGAGGAGTATTAGAGGAGAGAGATGTGACCAAGCTGCTTGCGCGGGCGAGAGCTGGATCGATTTGAAACGTTTCTTCGATTCTAAATTATAATTTTAGGTCATTTTAGTTCAAATTTCTCTAACTTTTATGAAGTTTTTAGAAAAAATATTAATATCTACAAGTTCAGATAAATGCATAATCGAGACAATTTTGATTGGAGAATTTAATGAAACCAATTTGATGTTGTAGATGTTGTACTTCTTTGTAAAAGGCGACTAGCATTAAAGGTGTCGTTGGACAGTTTAGGTGGCAAACGTATGTTGTAGATGTTATTATATTTTTAAAATAAATTCAATTAGTGTTAAAGAACTTTGATTTCGAAAAAAGGGAAAAGGTCTACAAAACCACCCTAAGTATTGGTGTTTGTCAATCACCCTAAGTATCGGTGTTTGTCATCCCCCCGAAGTATTGGTGTTTGTCTACTCCTCCCATCACGTAGAAAACCTTGTATTTTAAGTATCGAAAGCCATCTACATAGCCTTTTGAAGGTGGTTTTAATTGCTGAGATGGCATATTATCTGGATGGTGTGATGGCATGGTCGTAAGTCAACAAACAATAGAAAAAAGTTTACATAACCCCTAACAGATAGAGGGTTGACTTGTATAACTCCCTCTAAACTATAAAATCTAGTATTGTACATCTGTATCCCTTGAGTTCCTAATACTATTCAAATGACACATATATGGTTTTGTAGGGTTGTTTCACCACCCCTAACATATAGAGGGTTGACTTGTATAACTTCCTCTAAACCATAAAATCTAGTATTATACGTCTGTATCCCTTGAGTTCCTAATACTATTCAAATGACACATATATGGTTTTGTAGGGTTGTTTCACCGCTGTATACCATGACATTGGTCTGATTACCTATGTTTCCATGTAGATCCATCTATAACATGGTGTATTACTTTTTTTTTTTTTTTTACTCTCATTCTCAACACTTCACACATTGCCTCTGTGTGTGTGTGTGTGTGTGTGTGTGTGTGTGTGTGTTCTCTCTTTCTTTCTAGCCTAGCCTACCTCTCTATGAGTAACCTGAGACCTCCTCTGTGTGTGTGTGTGTGTGTGTGTGTGTGTGTGTGTGTGTGTGATCTCTTTCTAGCCTAGCCTACCTCTCTATGAGTAACCTGAGACCTCTTGTCGCCTCCACCTAACGTCCTTGACGGTAATGAGATCACATAATGTGTGCCCTCATCATGCCATCCCCTCTCACTTTAATTCTCCTCCCATGGCTACCTCTGTAGCAAGTTCCCATTCCATCCGGGCCCACGCTCCATAGGCCACGCACCAATATGGGTAATTATTAGACAAGCTTGGCAGATTATGGTGGCAAAACTGCCCCCTGTAAAATTACCAAAGTTGTCATCTGAACATTACTGTATATATAAGGATTTTATATAGGTGTGAGTTATATAATCAACATTCAATATGTTAGGAGATTACCTAGACGTTTTCATATTATTTGTTGACCCACAACTATGTCATTATATCCACATAATTTGCCAAGTTAGCAAAAAAAAGGTCATCAATAAATCCACCTTGACAGTTATTTAAACGGTTTCGAATACTTCTAATTAGTAGGAGAGTAAAATAGATGGTCCTCTAGGTAAGGAAGTGAAGTAAACGAACACAAATAATTTGGACGGAGGAAGTGAAGTAGACGAACACCCCCCCCCCCCAAAAGAGAGCTAAAGCGATCTATATAATATAATTTAGAACTGACGGAGTGACGAATACACAGAAAAAGGCACAAAAATGTTGTCTTGTGATACCATGGCATGCTGCGGAGAGACTTGGAGGGGGGAGAGGTTGACGACGACCTCGGCCGTTGTCGTGACGTACGCCCGCGCGCACTACACTCGACGAAGGTGGAAGACGCTGCCTGGCAGTCTTGGCCGTACGTGCCCTAGCTAGCTAGCCCAAGGATCAATGTGGTCCGATCCGTTGTCCTGCCATGCCGATATATACATGCATAGAAGCTAGCAGAGGAGAGACAAGGCAAGGCAAGGCATGACACGGAGCGAGAGTACATGCGTTAACGTGCTGTGCTGGTGAAGAAGAGGATGATGCATGGAGTGGTTGTCGACAGAGGAGGAAGCAGAGGAGACAAGGCAGGCATGCGTGGAGTTGAAGCTAGCAGAGAAGAGACAAGGCAAGGCAGAGCGAGAATACATGCGTTAACGTGCTGTGCTGGTGAAGAAGAGGATGATGCATGAAGTGTTGTCGACGGAGGAGGAAGCAGAGGAGACAAGGCAGGCATGCGTGGAGTGCATGCGTCGGCCGCTGATGAGAATCCAAGGAATTGAATGATGCATTGCCACTGGGCTCAGATCACCTCCTCCTTAACTTGGGCTAGTTATTAGCGTTAACAAAGCTCAAGTCTGACAAAGATCCGTGAACGTCTACGTATTGTTAACAACCGCTATCGATCTATATGAACAACGTTTTGTTTGGCGATGCATGTTAATTAGTGTTAACAGCTCAAGTCTGAACCATGAAACTTCCCTAGTGGCAGGCTCACGTGTTAACACTAGAGTACATAAGGTTTTCAGAGACGATTAAAATCAATTTTTTTAACTAGTGCCGGTTGTTAAAACCATTACTATGCGATCAATTGTAAAAATGAGAGATTTTTAGAGTTGGGGTTTAAAACTGCTTCTAAAAATCGATTTCCAGGAATGACAAATATAATTGACTAAAATTGATTTTTAGATTTTTTTAAAAAAAATTATAAGATTTCCAGGGATGACATTATAATTGACTACGAGTCTACGACCCTTGCGTGCTCTCAGGCCGACAGGCCGCCCCATCTCTGCTTAGACTTAGGATCTCAGTTTTTTTTTTTTTTTTGGCAAACGATTTAGGATCTTAGTTTGAGTAGCAATACCATGCAATTGTATAAATACCAATTGATAAATAATATTCAATACAGGTCCAAATAGCACAATTGTATTGGCAGGGACCACTAGTACATAAAAGCTTTTTACAGGCGGTTGTAAGCATATTTTCACTAGCGTTTTTGTTTTTTTTTGAACCGCCAATGCTAAAGGCCAGCCAAAAAAATCAACTATTTGTACTTGGCGGTGTTTTGAGAACCGCCCGTACAAATATGATTTGTACTTGGCGGTTCTCTTAAGGAACCGCCAAGTACAAATGGTTGCCAATTCATGTTATTTGCTCCAAAAAATAGCAAATAAAATGGTAAAAAAATATTTTTAAATCCGGAAAGATACCTGCCCGTCCGTCTCCGTCAAAAAGTCGCAAGTCGCACAATTTTTCGCGTAAAATAGCGCACTATGCGGCCGATGGGATTCGAACCTGCAACCTCACCCCGCGCGATCACTTCCTTACCACCGCACCACACACTCACTTGTGTGTCTAGATCTCATTTTTGCTCCCCACATATTATACAAATCCATCAGAAAATTGAATATTTGAGGGTCCAAATGAATTCAAATGAAAAAGTGGTGAACTATAAAGTTTTATAACTTTTTGAGATCTACAACTTTTATTCAGAGTGTTTCTCCATCCGAGGCTTTTTAAAAAAATTTGAGTTCTAAATTTTAAATTTCGGAGGTAATTATCCTCAACTAGATGCATTCAAATAAAAAGTTTTCAAATATAAAGTTTTATAACTTTTCAAGATCTACAACTTTCATGTAGAGCGTTTTTCCATTTGAAGTCATTTGAGAAATTTAAATTTTAAAATTCAGAGGCATTTCTACTGGCAGTCCTCTTAAGGAACCGCCAGTAGAAATCAGGCGGTTTGTAATTTGGTCCCACCGTTTGATTTCCACTGACGTCTGTTAATCAAAACCACCAGTAGAAATAAATCCATAGTGTCAAGACAAATCATTTTTGTACTAGTGGACCCTCATGCTATGCACGATCATGCATTCACTTATCACCACACCACACAAATCTTTTTCTATTGAATGTCAAACTTTGTAGGAGAACTAACTCGTATCTCGAACTCTAGGTCACTTCAGATCAGAAATATCCGATGAGCCAGCAAAATGAAACTCTAAATGTAACCTACGATCTGTGGTCGATCTCAAGAAGCATTGACTGAACTGAACACATGCGATTAATTAATTAGTCCATGAGAGCCGACAAGCAGAAGCAGTATGTAGAGGCAGAGTTGAATCCATTGTGCAAACCTTGCACGAAATGAGCTATCATTCAGAGTTGAATCCATGCAGAATGAGAACCTTGCACGATGGGCTATCATTCAGAGTTGAATCCATGAAGAATGAGAACCTTACACGATGAGCTATCATTCAGAGTTGAATCCAGAGTGAAAACTGAAAACCTTTGCACGCGGAGATGTCACAAACTACAAGTACATCGGAGTTGAATCCAGAGCGAGACAAAGTGCCTTGTGTGCACGCATGCACTATCATTTATGTTGAGACTTTGAGGCCTAGGGTCGTCGTTGACATTATCAGTCTACTCTCTCTCCTTCCATCCCTCTCTCATCAGTCGCCATCAGATTAGCCTCTCGATCCAGAGGCAAGTAGTAGCTAGGGATGAGACACATTTGTCACTGACCAACATATATAAGCCGCTGGTCGCCATCACCAATTGTACTATGTCAGACTGTCAGTTGCCATAAGCGTGGTAGTTAGACAAGAGACGCATACATGCATGAAACCTAGCTAGGCGGCCGACCAGAATGGAGACATGCACATACATGTCAATTCCCCAAAGATAAGGATGATGGAGACACATACAAAATGCAGATTCAGTTTTGCCTGCTGTTGCTTCTCAATCTCAAATCTCAACTGCAGGTTCCAGATTGACTTGTAAACACTCGCTGATTTGATAAGAAACACGTGTATATATGTATGTATATATGCTCGATCATGCATGCACATGCACATGCACACACACTACCACAATCCTGAATTGCCTTGAGTGCCAAAAACTACCAAGGAAAGGGGTAAAACCGCCAAGGAAATGATCCTTGACTATCAACCGCCAAGCAAATTCACTCAAGAATATGGGGATAACGGAAATTATTTTCCTTGGCGGTTTTAACACTCAAGGATACTTTTTTTGGAGGTTAACCGTCAAGAAAATTAGGAGGATACTTAATTTGCCATACAGCCAAGAAAATATTGCAACCGCCAAGGAAAGTAGTTTTCTTGAGGGTCAACAGCCGCCAAGGAAATACTTTAGACCGCCAAAGTAATTGTTGTTTCCTTGACTGCTCTTCACCCTCAAGGAAATTATAGCTTTCCTTGACTATCATTAACCGCCAAGTTAATTCTGATTTCCTAGAGGGCCAGCCCCAAGAAAATCCATATTTGCAATAAAAAATAGTTACACCAATCCATATATTCTAATATTGTAGCCACTATATTCAGTTGACACATGATGACGTGCATATAAATATTTTATTATGGTTCCCAACAATTATATTGACATCAATATCCATACAAATATTACGTGTATTTATCATTCATCCTTACATGAACTCCATACATCATAACACACAAGTCACTAATAGTTTCCAATGCTGGATTGATCTTTCAACTGGTTTTGGTTGCATAGTAGTAGAACACAATGTACCTTGCAAGGTGTTTGGTTGAAACAGAGCACCTTGATCTATTGTTTATCTAGCTGCTGCTGCTTTTGCTCTTCTTTTTGGCTACTGCCGCTGCTGCTTTTGCTCTTCTTTTACTCGCGGCTGTTACTTCTCTTCGTCTGCTCACTATGCCTAAATTGGTACATGAAGCAGCCAAATTTATCTGTTGAGCATAAATTCCCAAGGCCTCCTGCAAATGAACATTTTTTTATAAATCAGAGGTAAATGGCGAAGTAGTAGTTACGTATAGCCTTTGAACATAATTAAACTAATTAAACAAGTCAATTTACTGTCCCAAAGCATTCCATTTGCCAACAGTGACAGATCAAAGATAGAATAAGAAAAACAATAACTTTGACATTATGTTTTAATCAGCAAGTTCTATTGCAGAAAATATTTCTAAATTCCATTTTCTATACCAGTTCTGTACAATCTGCTACAGACTCTGATCCCAGTACATGATTTAAGTTTGGTTTCAAGCCAACCAAAACAACAACTATGTTCTTCCTATACAATTTGTCAATGGGCAAGCCTAAAAATAGTTTTTTCTTGCATCCGCCAGATGCTAGCTATAGGTCTATACCAATGAAATGGAGCAAGATAAACAGCCATAGCACCAGTAAATAGCCATAGGTTTGTACTATTTACCTTGCTGTACATTGAAGGTGTTATATTAGCAGCTAGTAGACAGCTGCTACCTGCAGTCCTACACACATAAAACATGTTATGAAACTGCAGTCACAGTAGGTCTAATATTGTAAAAGGGAACTAAAATGATACTATTCAAAAACAAGCTACCTAGGCTCACATGATCTATTTTTTCTCAAATAATTTTATAAATTTCCATTCACGGGCAAGTTAAATCAACCAATAGATGTCTAGCATTAGCACTGTAAATGCATTGTGCCTTTACCTAAAACTGAGCCAGAATATTTGCCACAATAGATGTTAGCTAGGACAAAATGCTTTTACCATCATGCAAGGTACATTTGCCAGAATATTTTCTGTCAAAAACAAATGGAGCCAGACAAGATAACATAACTAGGACAAAATGCTTTTACAAAGGTAATAAATAGCCATTGAAAGAATATGTAAGAAATGGCTTTGTTCTTTAGTTTGGACCACACGCACATACTGTTAAAAAAATCAAATAATATGTAAAATGAATAAACATACCAACGTCTGTTCTTTAGTTTGGACCACACGCACATACTGTTAAAATGAATAAACATACCAACGTGGCTAGGAGCATCTCACTCTTTGGTGCAGTGTTCATCAGAACCTTGTGAGAATCAAAATGCTGAGACACAAGCTAGCTAGAACTGATTCGTTAGTATACTGTTAATTCAGTTTTAGGGCTTCTAACCATCTGAAACCATGGCATCCTTAGTTTAGGTGATACAAAAAATTCAGAGAGCAGAACAGACATTGGGGACCCAACAAAAAAATTCTGCTAAGGCCGGTGGCTACATACAAATACCAAACTTAACTGGTCTAATCATGTAGTATGTATATCAGTTCTACTGAACTACACCTACTGCGATTACAAAATTAAAATTTAATCAGAGATTCTTCTCTCTTCATTTTTAACAAAAGATCAAACAAAGTTCCACACTCTAATACTCTATCTGTGTATCGTGCATTGTGTAATCCTACAGGTAGTAGCGTAGGTCACGTAGATTACATCGCTGCAGATCTACATTATCAGATTACAGGCTTACAACCACAAATGAACTCATGGCAAAACTGCAAGACAAGCAAGCCCAATGTAATTAAGTATGCGCAAGTACCTGGAAGATCGGGGGACGTGCTGGACGCTGGGCGCAGCCACGGCTGCTGCTAGCCTGTTGTCATCTACCTGGAGCTTGGTGCGCGCGGGATTGGGAGGGGGAGCTGGGAGGGCGCGGGACCGGGAGAGGGAGTCGTCGCAGCACCGCACCGACCGACAACACCTTGGATTGGAGCGCCGATGTCAAGCGCCCTTGGCTACATCGAGGTGGATCGAGGCTGGGGCCGGGTGCTCTCCATGACTCCACCACTCCGGCGCCTTCTTAGCCATCTCTGAATCGACAACGAAGGAGCTGACGCCCCTAGGGACGCCCGCCAGCCGGATCCGTTGCTCCGAGGACCGGATCTGCCAGGCCCGAGGAAGCAGAGGGTTCGCCATAGTCGCATGGGGTGGGATGGCACGGCCGCCAGAGTCGCGTGGGGTGGGGTGGTAGCGGCGGCGGCTGTGAGGTATGGAGTGGTGGAGACTGGCAGGTGGGAAGAGGAACTAGGGTTAGCATATGGGCTTATTTCCATCCATCCGATCACGAATCAACCGCCAGAAAATCACAGGCCATTGGGCTTTTGGGCTGTTGGGCTAATGTTTAGTATTTCTTTTTTTCATTTTGTTGTTTTCACAAATCTATAACTCCTATAATCTTAACCCCCACTAAGTAATTCTCTTGCTTCCGATTGGTTGAGACTTCAAAAGTGATGTCAGTTGACATCATCAAAGGAGTTACCTCCATTAAAGCTTATTTATCTCCCACTAGCTTTTTCTTTTGAAATAGAAAAAAAGTCGTAGCACCTAAACCAAGTATCGTAATTAAAATCCAATTGCACCATGGTATTCCTCGCAATAAACTCTTCAAACAAGATCCCACATGGATATATTTCGATAATTTAAACCATTTCTAAGCAAAAACCCGTTTATAAGCAAAAACCTAGCAAAACTGCATATCACATGGATCACATGTGGTCCTCCAAAATATGCATAATTTTATGAAGGAAAACTCCTAAAATTTTACGAGGGGGATGACCCTCGGGTATAATAGGGGTGGGGTTCGGATATATGAGATTTGGGTGATGCCCAATTCAAAAAATCTATACCATATATGTCATTGGATATAACCTTCTTAATTGACCTACTACATCCATATATATGTATCTACTAATTCATAGTTTCGACCATTATAAACTCTTTACATTTCTACTTCATACCCACAAACAACGTGCGGGGCATCCTACTAGTAAATTTAATTTTTGAATACAAATTATAATATATGGTCCGCAAGACAATCATTATGAGGTCCCAAAATACTTTTTAAATAAAATAGACTATGTATATGTTCCTTTGTAGAAGTTTCAAAATTTTTAGAACTGATTTCCTATTTTTTATAGTTTAGATGAATTTTTACGTGCTTTTGGAAAATAATTACAACTTAAACTACAATGTAAAAAATATAAAAAAATATGTAAGAATACATGTTCTATTTGAGTTTACATTCAAAAGTCGTTGGGAAATTAAATGTTTTACTCAACATTACTCAAACTACTATTTTGGTGACTTCGACGAAAAAAATCAATAATATCATAAAGTGGTCTAAAAATTCTAAGAATTGGTATGGGGTCCTAATATGGGTGTATAAGCTTCCCATAAAAAATTTAAATCATTTTGATGAAGTGAGACTATACGTTGTTCACAAATGGATACATCCCTCACATGGTTACATAACTATATTAGAGTTTTATCTATTCGTCAATAATGTATATGCCATCTTTGTTAATATGCTTTGAAAATTTTACGGCAAGTTAATACAACCATATTACGACCTCATGCCAAATTTTAGGATTTTCAGACACCTTTTAGGATATTACTGTTTTTTCGGTCATAGTCACCAAAATGCTTATAAGCATTTCATTGGCTGCCAACCTCCAAGAAAATTTAATAACCCCCAAGGAAATAATAATTTACTTGATGGTTTAGAATAACACCCAAGGAAATAGGTATTTTTCTTGGCGGTTAAGAATAACACTCAAGAAAATAATAGTTTTCTTGACTGTTTACAATTACACTCAAGGAAATATGTCATTTCCTTGGAGGTGGTTACAAACCGCCAAGGAAAGACCCATATTCCTTGGCTGTTTACATCAACCTCCAAGGAATATATGTTTCCTTGAGATTGGAGTAGCACCGCCAAGGAAACTATATATTCCTTGGCGGTTTTATTTTGGCTCTCAAGGAAATTCCTAGCACTCAAGGTAATTCCAGTTTCCTGTAGTGACACAAAAGGCGTGTGTGTGCAAATGAAATCAGTTTTAATTCTAGTGCCATATACGTCATATGCTTATCTGCAAAAATGTATATACATGTTAATTTATGTGAAAAAAGTTAGACTCAATTTGCTGGCATGTTGGTTATTCATTAGCACATTATTAAGGATGCATGATATATATACACATGAGCAGACAGTCCACAAGATGTGCTTTAATCCATATGCTGTTGTTTCATTGAGAAAGCAAGCAACACAAGGTACAGTCTACACGTACAGATAGCCAATAGAAAAGAGTGGATAGCATCTGGATCAGAAACAAATAAAAAAGTACAATGATGATGCATGCAGTGGCCTGAAATAAAAGAGCCCAGAAGTCAGAACAGGGTGTTAAAGCATACTAGTACTCCTACTATGAGAGTTCTTTTCTTTAGAACCACAGTCCACATCATCTCTGATAATCCAAACAGATGTATCTGCACGTTGATCACACGCGTAACGCGGTGATGCATATATAAATAATAATGGAACTATATGCTGGTACGGAGGAAGGGAGAGTTATTGTTATCCCTAGCATTTGCAGAAAATAACTCAGCAAAAGAAAAAAATGGAAATACAGTAATATGAGCCAGAACTTGCCGCAACTAAGGTTAGGCATATGGCAGAGTAGCGGCATGCCAACTGTCAACTGTTTGGTTCATAGCCATATGAGCTGCCACAAGTTTGGCAAATGTATGTGGCAAGTGTTTGGTCCACAGCCAAAGGTGATCACAATTACCTAATTCTAGGAAGAGGTGAGGTTACCACTTTAAGTCTTGGCACCAGCATTTCAATACTTTTCACTCCAACACAGTCCAAAAGAATGCATTTTTACTAATACTAGTAAAGTAATTAGCACTACTGAACATATTGACCAATAATTAACAACAGAATGGCAACTTGTCATATCCATTGTAGTCCTTAGCTATATTAGTATACACAAAAGCATGATGATCTACAAGGCATGAGTTGCAAAGGACCACTTCAGTCTGTCCTATATAAAAGCAGCATCAACTACTGGTCTTCAATTTCTGGCTATATATAGTCATACAAAAGCATCAACTACATCAGCTGCAGAGGACCAGTTAAGTCTACCCTATCCAAGAGCATCAGCACATAATGGACAGAAGCCTCAACGATCAGTATGCTTAGATGATGAGCACTTCCATGGCTCGAGGGATTCCGGCAACCGCCAGCTCGCCGCCGCCGGCGGCCCAACTCCTTGACGTAGCCTGGGTCTCCCGATGGAGGATGCCCCCCGTCAAAATTGCGCCGGCGACCCGTCATGCATTGAGGCGAGTCACGGCGAAGGAACCTGAGCGAGCAGTTTCGGCGCCGCGCTTTGGGAAATTCTGGGCGCCTGAATCGGATTCCGACTCCGACTATGAAGATATGGGTGAGGTCGACGCCATCCCGTCGATCATCTAGTCGCCGGCGGATCCATCGCCATCGTCCACTGCTCCGCACGCCGCGTCGACCTCCACCGCACCACCAGGGCCATCACCGCCGCCACCTCCCTCTCGGCGGATTAAGGCCCCTTGGAGGAATATCTGGAGAGGACCACTGCCACCGCCAAGGATCACACCGGCGGCTACCATTGGTGACTTCCTCCGGCCGGCGTTGCAGCAGGTTCCACGGCGATCGTGGGGCGGCGATCCAAATCGTGCTGTTCAAAATTCAAACGATCGTCTTCGGGAGCCAGCTCGTGAATCCAGCCGGTGCACGGCTCGGAGGGCAGGCTGCGTGTGTCGGGGCCGGCCGAGCCAGCCAAGCGCCCGGGGCGGGCTTCGCCGCCCATGCCGGGGAGCCGCCGGCCGAGCCCCAATCGCACACTTGGAGCCACCCCCACCGATTCGCCTGGGGCAATTGATCAGGAGACCGACACGCCGCCGGGTTAACCCTTCTCTCTTCGTCGCCGCCGCCAAAACCCAAACCATCGTACAGGGAAGCGCTCATGGCGGGTGGACAGGGAGGAAGGAGAGGACACCGGGACGCTCACGGCCGTGGAGGTCCATCGGATCGCCGCCGCGGTCGCGGTCGTGGCCACGACGCCCATGGTCGTGGGCGCGATGAGCAGGGCGCGACCGATGATGATGGCGCGATCGTGGCCGGGACGCTGATCGTGGTCGCGAACGAGGACGGGGAGGCCGGGGAGGGCCGCCCCTAACCGGGCGGCCGTGGTGACCCATCCCCCTGCGGGCGGGGGGTGGCGCTGCTGCCGAGGTCGCCGCCTCGAGGCAAGCAGGTCCGCCGACAAGGATGACACGGGCGGACCTCGGGGGGCCTCTGGGGGCCAACTGGGCGGCCGTCGTGCCGCTACACCGGTCGAGCAAGGCAAAGACCGCAGATGACGACCAGGGCGGGAAGAGGAAGAGGAAGGACCCAAAGATTGAAGTTGGAATGCGCCATTTGCACCGAGGATCACTTCACCAACAAGTGCCCGCACCGCGAGGCCCCAAACCATCGGTCCGCTTTACGTGGCGCCGCCGAGGATGGGATGGGGTTCTTCCGGATCCGAGGGTGCAAGAAGCAATCAGATCGTTGACACCATTCGATCGTCGGCCGCTTTGCTTTCATCATTTGTTGAATCGGACAAGTGTCTCCTCGGCTCCTTCGGGCAGAATTGGCACGAATTATTCCTGTTCGTTGGGGATGGGAGGTGCAGCAGCTAGGGGCAGACTCTTTTGTTGTCCCGTTTCCGAGCAAGGATGAATTGGATCGCATGATAGCAATTGGAACCTTCACCACAAAGAACAAGGAAGGCACTATCGCTTTTGCAGAGTATGTGGATGACGTCCAACCCATCAAGATACTGGATCAGGTGTGGGTCACGGTCACCAAGGTACCCAGAGTACTTCGCTCTTTCCTTCCATTGTGGGCTGTAGGGACCATTATCGGGGCTACGCAAAAGGTGGATATGATACACCTTTGTGCGATCAAGCGTTAAATATCCGGGTAGTCTGTTTATGATGTTACAAAGATCCCTGGAGTTTGCTGATGTGTGTGCTGGCACTGGGATTTACCGCCTATATTTTAAGGCTGATGAAGCTGTGCAGGATGAACCATTTGATCCAGCTGAGGATGACCTGTTGGGGGATAGCGATAAGGAGCAGGAAGGGGGAGACCGTGAAATGGAAGATGCGGAAGCCAGGGATCCCCAAAACCCCGAGAATAATTCAACGACTTCGATAAATCTCAAGCTCCTCCACACACCGCCCCCTCGAGACAAAAGCCGCTTTGGTCGAAGGGGCCTTGGATATAGCTTGTGCACGGCTCATTAATGAGATCAGTATCACAGTTATGCTAGAGACAGAAGATGGTGATCTGGAGAAGAATTTTTCTCCACTGACAGTTGAGGAATTAGATGATTATAATAAGCTTGTTGTTCCTAACGATATCTTTGCTTCTTCTGAATTTTTGTCGACAACTGCGCCTGCCGAGGCGGGGGGATCTCCATCGACTACTGCCCCCCCTCTCGCATTGGAGTGCGAGGACTCACTGCCGGACCATCCTAGCCCGGCTGTGGATCCAATCGCGGGGGCTGGCGGGGTAGCTGGGGGGGTAGGCGTGGACCTCCCCGACTCCGGCCGCACCACCGCTGAGCTGCACGGTGCCGAGCCCGGCCGGGCGTGGGGGGCGCCCCGCCTTCCCCCCGGCGCCGGCCGGCCAGGTGGAGGGGCACCGAGCCGGCCGAGCAGCCCACTCGGGACCCGACCACAGGGGTGGGCGACCACAGGGTGGACACCGGGGCACTTCCTGGCTCGGGGGGTCCTTCACCGGCAGCTACCCCCCAGGCTACCACTTCCGTCCCCGGCGGGGAGAGAGAGGAGGGCGCCCTCCCGCCATCGGGCGCACCGGCCTCCCCACCGCCGCCCCGGCCCAGCAGTAGTGGAGGGTGTTGCTCCCCTGCCACTGGATGGACCGGCCTCACCATCGCCCATAGCCGGGGCGGTGGAAACGCAGGGTACCTCGTCTGCGACTGAAGAGCAGGCGCTTCCACCGGCGACACCGACTGCGTCCTATACAGAGGAGGTGACCACTTCAGTGGATACATCTACTCTGGCAGTGGGTGAGCTGGCGCCGGCGGTCACGGCGGCGCCCATCAAAGCACCGCGTCGAAGCTCCAGGATTGCGGCAACGGCGGACGCCCATACTCTTCACAAGGCCGGACGGATGGCAGCAAAGAAGAACCTTGAATTTCCAGGTAATTTTCAGGGGAGCGTATTGGTTACGCTCTTGGGCCCAGCTGCAGCATGATGAGACAGCCAAGGACGCGCTCTCGACGATAAGCAAGAAATTAGAAGTGATTGCTTTAGAGATAGCCAATAAAGGATGGAAACATTTATTTTGTTTGAACTAGCGTCCTGGTCTATTTATAAGACTATGGCTCTCTTCTCTTATTTCATTCACAACTTGTAATAATAGGCTGTGTACATCCTCGGATGTAGAGGCCGGATAGTTATATCCATTATCTAAAAAAAATGTGCAAAAGAAGCAAAAGAAGTTCACTGAAACACCCTTCAGTAGAAGACTATCTAGTTCCATGTGCAAAAGCAAAAGAAGTTCACTGAAACACCTTCAGTAGAAGTCTGACTATCACTGCTTACCATCTTGGTCATACAAGAACTGATACACCTAAGTCTCCAAAGTTGTGTTACTAGAATGACTGAGCCAACCACGCATACCTTCATTATCAGGACATGCCAAGTAAAGACCAACAATGATTTTATCTTAAATGCGAATAGGCAAAGCTTCTAACCTCTTCCACAAAGATGCTGATTTTTCGAAAGTTGGGACCGGGTGGTGCGGGGAGGTGGCTAAGTAAGAGACTCAGTAATTACTTTTATACTTGTGCTGATCTGCTCGGTGGCTTCTGAGAAACGACTCTTAGGCTTTGTTGGCTTCTTACTAGGGGACTTAACCCCTTTTGCTCTCTTTTTTCCAGATCGACGGGGGCTCGAAGAGCTACCACTCGCTTCATAGTTAGGACTAATTTTAGGACCTTCAGGTGAGGGTAATGTGTCCGAGTCATCACCGTCAAGGTCAATTGGATGTGCATAACCAGATGTGTTATTAAGCCCTCCACTATCATCACTGTAACAACCCTTATCATTATGCAAGCATGTTTCTTGATCCATGGTAAGAGAACCATCTGCATGACTACATTTGAAGAGTTCTTCCATCTCAGCAAAGAATTGATGGGCTTAGAAAGCAAGCGCCTCTCCACATCCTGCACGTGAATACAAGATAATAGTTAAGACTGACAATGAGTATTCTGAATTTGTAATGCGAAGCAAAATTATGAGACATACCTTTAGCTTTTCCTTTTCAGATTCAGAAATAATTACCTTGCACCTGGTGGTATCAAATCCATTTCCACTGTTACTTAAAGCTCTCTCAACTACCTTCCACCCGTCCTTGTAATCCCTATAGTGACGATTAACTTGTTCAATGGTCACACCCATGGCAAACTCTTTGTTTAAGGCATCAAAGACACTTCGCATGGTGTACCTTCTTCCCCATAAAGCCTGCATGTTGATTTTTCTTATATTCAATATACCAATTCAGCATGAATTTTGTCTGGTCCTCCTCCCAACTTATGGTTCTCACACGGATTGGCCCATCAACATCCACCTTTCCTTTTGTTTTCGTCATCTTGCCCAGCTGCAAGAAAGATGCATCAACTACAGGAATGCACAACCTGCAGACAATCATTCAATAGAAAAAAACTAAAACAAAAAAGAGCAACAAAAATTATGCTTTTATCTATAGTCTACAATAAAAAAAGAAATAATTGTATGCTAAAATACATAATATTAGAATCAACCATCACAACACAGAAGTCTCGTTACATGGCACACAAATTAAGTAATACTGCGTTCTTCATTACATGCCACGTATTTGTGCATCACTACATGCTAATCATATTCTCGATTGGACTGATTCAACTCGAGCTTGATTCGCCTACTTTATCTCTCCACATAGTATGTGCTATCTGATCTCTTTTAAGTACCCAGGCCTCACTCTCGGACGTATGTCACGATATGTCCTATTGCTCCTTGGCAAAGCCCCGTGTACCATGATTCATCATCATAGACATACTCATCATAAGCATCACTATGCTCTAGTATCCAGTTGTGAAGGCCACAGCATGCGAGAACAATCTTAACTTGTATTTTCAAAGGAAATTTGGTTGATTTTTAAGGATTGGAAATTGATTCTTCAAGGTACCAAAACCGCGCTCAACTGTTGTCCTAAGAGAGGAATGGCGGTGATTGTATAACTCCTTATAATCTTCGTGTTCTCTACCACCTTTATATTCTTTTTTAGATGATAACGGACGCCACGGTATGGAGGGAGTATACCGTGTCTTGTTGCATATCCAAAGATCTCGCCGAAAAAAGATTTTCCTAAAATATGAAATGTTGCCTAAGGTTAGAGCTGAACTATGTATTTCTTTGTTTAATTTATGAAAAACATGAATCACTACCTTCAGGTATTTTTAGACCAGTGGGGCGTCTTAGAGCATCTTCAAGTACATGAGAGTCATGAGCTGATCCCTCCCATCTAGCTAAGACGTATATGAATCGCAGGTCAAATTCAATGGCAAATGAGAACATTTTGAGTGGGGATGGACTTTCTACCCCTAAACCTGTATTGCATGTGTGCAGGGACAAATGCTGGTATATGAGTACCATCCAAAGCTCCTATGCATCCCTAAGGAAGACAAATGATGTTTATTAGAGTAATTAGCATCCCTAAGGAAGACAAATCGTAGCTGAAGGTGTTTCATGACTGTACCTCAAAGTAAGGGTGGAACCTTCCTGGGTTGCTTGTGATCTTTGGGTGCGTTTCAGTGGTCCTCATGTATATGAGTTCTCTAGCAAGTATTACTCTCGCATCTAAAACCTCATTGAAGTACCTACTAACAGTCTCACCTGATCGAATGAACTCAAAACCAATAGCTCTATTAGACCAGTTTTGACCCACTGCATGCATAAACATTGCAACTTGTTCTTCCACTGTCACATTCAATGAGTCCATCAAAAGACCACGTGATCTAAGACTTTGGCAGAGCATATGAAAAAAATTATTTCACATGCGTAGTTCAGAAATACAATGGGCCTCTGTACCATTATACAAACGATCTAAACGGGTTTGTCTTGCGATATCTCTCCCCAACATAGGTCCATATGTCACACCTTCTCTGTCTCGCTTCCGCATGTTTAGCAGATAAGTGTAACTAGCTAGACACAAAGCAATAGCAGCTACCAACCTTCTCCTCCAAATGTAGTACTGGTAGTAATAGCTGAAGTAACAATATATGAACTGACTCATCCTTCCATCCATCTGGTTAGCAAATATTTCCCAAAAAAAAATTTACAATTTCAACACATATCGGATTAGGGAAAAAATAATTTACACAAATATTACTCACTTTTACTAGATGATCTATAGCAGCAACTCGTCAAAAATAAGTATTTTTAATGTCCTATGTTCTTGGTATGCACTCAACAGAAATGTTTTTTTTTTGTTAGCAAAACAAGCCACAAATAATAATCAGTAGATTTGAGTGAACACCCGCTGCGCTAATTAACGTGCTGGCTGTGATAGCAATAGCAAGCAACAGAGTACGTTCTAGTTGGCAAATCAAAGTATCAGCATGCATCAGCCAAACCTTTTCTCATGTGCTAGCAGACTAGCAGTAGCACACAGCCGCACACAATACTCTGCAATCAGCTACCGAGACGAACTTTCCAGCTGGGAGATGTCCAGGATCAGATGCACGTACCTGCATACAAGATGGTGTGATCCGGAAAGCTCAGCCTCGACACGGAGGCCCTGTGGAAGCCAAGCGGAGGACGGGAGGAGCGCGACGCCGGGCACGGAGGCAAGCGAAGCCGGAGGCAGAACCTCCACGCCCCTCCGCGCCAGGCAACGAGCCGCTCACCGCCGGATGCCGAGTCCCGCGGTGTTGCAATCGGAGAGCGACGCGCCCTCCGTGGGGAGCCGCGGCGGCAGCGGCGGAGCGGCCAGGGTATTCTTTTCCCCCAACAGTGAACGGATAATGTGAGCGGTCAAGAAATATCTAGAGGAAAGGCACCGCGCGTTGGCAGTTTCGCGCCACGCGCCTGATGTTTCGCGCCATTTTTATCCGCTGATGCAGTCATGCGCCATTTTTCACCTCCACGCGATGCGCAGCGAACTCGCGTCGGCACGCCAAAGTTAGGCGAACGAATCGTTCGCCACACTTTCGGCGAAAAATGCTGTGGCAAAGCTCTGCGGCGCCGCCTAAGATTGTTTGGCAGCCTTATCTGTGGTTATAAACCAAACACATACCTAACTCGGTTTGGCATGCCAAAAATATGGCGCGGCAGATCATGGACGCGAACCAAATGGACCCGATCTATCATCTTCTCAATGAAACAATCATGCGTATTTCATGCATAATGCCGGTAGGGATATAAGTGGGCCGGCTAGCTTGGATGTCTATTTACTCCCTCCGTCCCCAGATAAATCAATTCATAGAATATGTGCTAGTCAAAAAAATTTAAGTTTGACTAACTTTATAGAAAAGATTAACAACATCTATGACATAAAATAAACACATTATGAAAATATATTCTATGGCAAATCTAATAATACTAATTTGATACCATAAATCTTAATATTTTTTATAGAAATTCGGTTAAAGTTTAAAAAGTTTAACTTAGGACAACTCTAAGAATCTATTTATTTAGGGACAGAGAGAGTATACTTTATAGGCTTAGTTACACGTATGAATTACCTTTATGACTAAGATTATATGTGGGGTTTGTGAGCTGCCTTGCTTGCATATTTATAGACTTAATTATACAGGTTGCTCAACTAACTAAAGGCCTATTTAGAGGGGCTGGTGCTAGTTACTAGTTGGGCTAAAAAAAATAAAAATTAGCTTAAATTAATTAATTTTGGCTAGCTAGTTGCTAACAATTAGTTAAAGACTTGTCTAAAAAATTACCCACCTATTAGCCATCCTGTTTGGATGGAGCTAACTTAAGCTAATTTTTAGCTAGGTTGTGATTAGCCCTTATATCAAATAGGCCCTAAGACTATTTGTGGCGAGCTAGCTGGCTTATATCTGTACCGTCGAGCCGACCACATGATACCGTGGTAGAACAACGGATGAACTCTTATCACACAAGTGTGACATTTGGAGACTCTAATAATAGTTGCAATTCCCATGTGATGTACTAAATATATATAGGTTTGTTTGAAAACCTTCGGTGGGCTTCTCTCTTGCCTGTTTCATTTAACGACCATATAAATGTAACCGTTTGACACTGCACCTGTATTTTCTAATATACTTGTGCATTTCAGTGGGAAATTTCACCCTAAAATCGTCATTTTGCAATACACATAATGCACGGTTAGTTCAGGATTACCTCATGAGTTTGATTGGACCACAGGCCACCTGTTGCCCCAAAAAATGGTGTGACCTGTTCAGAATTTAGGATTGGCTGAAAATTCTGATATATATACTCCTATTTTTTTTAGTTGATCTGAAGGTTGATACATATCTGGCATTATATCTACCATCTAGATATATAGATAATTAATAAGGAGGTTCTGCATTGGCTATGTCTATCAATAGATAATTAAGGAGGTTCAGCAAGCATTGCATTGCTTGGCTATGTGTACTCCCCCAGTTTTAAAAGGAATACAATTCTAGAACATCTAGTGTTATGTTTCAGTAGTATGTCAAGTCTGACTAAATTTATAAAATAATATTAATAATATTTATCATACTAAATAGGTACTATTAGATTCTTCCCCGAAACATATTTTCATAGTATATTTATTTAATGCCATAAATATTAATATTTTTATTACCTATATATTTGGTTAAACTTCAGACAACTTTAACCGATAATACACCTAGAATTAGATTTTTTTTTCAGGATAGACAGTATTTTATAATAATATAATATAATAATAATAATAATAATAATAAGAGATTAAAGTTAGACAAGCTCCTCACAAGAATCCGCATACACGTCACCTAGAATTCTTTGGACCGTCTGATTCTCAGATCTACGGCCTAGATTTCTTGGAGCAGCTTCTGCCGGAAGCGGCGTCACCGGCTTCTGATCCAAATCTAGGAATCCAAGTATATACCGGGCGCTCCAGCTTCAGCTTCCACTCCAAAAAAAAAAAAAAAAAACCAGCCTCCACCTCCTGCTCTCGTCTCTCTCCCCGAGGTGGGGCGGAAGGGGCGACGGCGCCCGCGACGGGCGGCGCAGCGGCGGTCCCTTCCCTCCCTCTCTCCAGCGGCGGCGCACAGCGCACGGCGCCCCTCCCCTTCCTCCCCGCACGGTGAGTCCTGGTGGCCTCTTCTCCTTCCTTCCCTCTCTCTCCCCACCTCTCCCAACGCGGGCACGACGGCGGCACGAGCTGGTTTCTGCGGTGGCCCGGCCCTCACTAAGGCGGTGGTCACCGATCTCCTCCTCCGCGCCCCCCTCGCGCCGCACAGGCCGAGCGGCATGCCTTCCACAAACGCCGCTTCCTCCCTCTGGTCTGTGTGCGCTCCTGTGCTCTAGGGAACCCTAGCTGCTTGTGCTACAGGTCGCGGCCAACGACAGCAGTGCCGGCGCCCCCCTCCCTCCCCAGCGCGCTCTCTCCCTCTGACTCTCCTCCTGTCTCGATGCGACTGCCCGGTGCGGGTGGGCCTCCGCTGTGGCGTGGCCATAGAATTGACTCGATTCCTGTTCTAGGGTTTGGCTTATGCCTGCTGGTCCAATGTTTGTGTGCTCTGTGTTCATCTTTGGAAGGACACCACCAACTACTGGGCTTTGTTTTTTGTTATGCTGAAACTATTATCTTCTGCCATTTTGTTTCATTTTGCATAGGCACTGATCATCTGTATTTCTTTTTGGTACTTCAGTTAGATTTGGATCCTTAGTTTGTACTCCCTCTGTCCCAATATTCAAGACGTTGTAGCATGGCGTGTGAGTGTCCAGATTCATTCATCCATTCATGTATACAGACGGAGCACATGTCCTGGTTCAGAAGCCATTCAATGCACATGAATCAAAGCCAAAACGACTTGAAATCTGGGACAGAGGGAGTAGATCGTATTCTTCTATTGTCCTTTGCTCATCGGGATTCTTCATGTTTGCAATTAATGATGCTTATATTTCCTCCTGATTTTGCAGGTTGTTGGCTACCTAAAGGGCTCAAACTGTTGGTGAGTTTACCATTGGGCCAATGAAAATGCTTATCTCATTACACTAGGTGGTTTGTGCAGTATGTTTATGGTATATTAAGTGTCCTGAGAATATATGATTATGAGAGTTCAGTTAAAACTGTCAAATATATTTTGCAGTATATGGAGGAGTATGGCACAGTAAGACTGTTGTGCAAAGAGTATGTCTCAGCGAGACTAGGTCACACAAAGGAAATACTCCTCCATTTTCTCTTTTTGTTTTTGTTCAGATGTTGTCCAGAAATCACATCCAAATCAATATAAATTCTAGGCGTTGGTAGAATGTATGTCTCTATTTTGGTGATTTTAGCACCAACTATTGGTTATTAGAAGTTTGTGCGGTTTCGAATTAATTCTAGGAGTTGGCAGAGCATATGGCTCAAATTTGATGATTTCACCATTGCTCGTGGTGATTTCGTCATTTGCTCTGAATGAGCTCCCCCCAATTGTTTAGGAAAGATACCCTGATAGAATGATTTTTAGAAATAGATGTGGCAGCTCAGACATTTGTGATTTACAATAATCTGCAGCCTCCAGGTCTGGTGTTCCACTTAATTATCTCATATTTCCTATGTACACTAATAATATCTGTATTGAGTGTCTTGGCCTGGTCTGTGCTGACCTCCTGCTTGCTGTTTGATACTACGATTCCATAGATTTGTTAGGTATGACTATTTTGTTAGTTAATATGATTTCTTATGAATATTAGTTCATCAAAATTTTGAGTTGTGATGTCATATTAGTCATATAATATATATTGGTTTCCCAGAAAATGTGCCACCCACATACTATTCCATGTTCATGCTATTTGGCTGTTGTTCCATGCTTGTGGTAACTATTATTAATGCCACTGAAATTGTTTCCTTAAAGCAAACCTTCTTCTCTGTTATTGGAAGAGATGGCTTATGGCACTGTGTGTACCTTGATGACGCTCACAGACCTGAAACTATTATGTTGCTAGGTAGTTAACATGCTTTTATATATCATTGGCAGGCTTCTTTGACATTTTGTTCACTGTATGGCACTTATTTGGGGCTTGGATCAATGGCTTGGCACATAATTTATTTAAGTTAGCTCTAACCAGGATCAGGATGTACTGCTTCAGTAGGTTCTGTCACTCTACCTTTCCTTCCATGTTTCCAGGCAAACCTTTTTAATTAGGATATGATATGATTGAAATACATAGATGCAGGTTCCATTTTCTATACACACTCAAAAGTCAGTTTGTTAACCTCATTATTTCTTCTTTTTAGGATGTGATAGGATTTTGTTCACTGTATCACACTTATTTGGGGCTTGGATCAATGGCTTGGCACATAATTTATTTTAAGTCAGCTCTAACCAGGATCAGGATGTACTGCTTCAGTAGGTTCGGTCACTCTGTACCTTTCCTTCCATGTTTCCAGGCAAACCTTTTTAATTAGGATATGATATGATTGAAATACATAGATGTGGGTTCCATTTTCTGTACACACTCAAAAGTCAGTTTGTTAACCTCATTATTTCTTCTTTTTAGGATGTGATAGAATTCAAACACATAGATGCAGGTTCCATTTCTATACCCACACAAAATTCAGTTTGTTAACCTCACTATCTAAAAAGGTGTTTATGTTCAAATTAAATGCTTAATAGAAAGTATGTATTGTACAGGACAATGTACTGAAGACGAAAACTTTGCTTCATGAGGTGATAACTTAGGCTTTTAAACTGTCCGGTAAACAAATGAAAGTACTAAAACTCTGCTCTAATAGTACTATAATATAGTATTGCAATTGCGCATGCCATGTGTTGTCAGCCTGGTTTTGGATCATACAACTAATTATGCGAAAGTTGGTGCTAAAATTCTGGCTATTTTCTACAATATTCAAATTCTAAATAGTCACTTACTTTTTAAATTTACAGTTTGATAAAATATATGGGACAAACAATGGAACTTACTAGACCTCGCTTTCTTGCACCAATGCATAATTCACGTGTTACCTGTCATTTATCATATGTCGGCAAGGCAAACTGTCGAAAATATAGTATCTCATAGGTTGATTCCTATGATCTAGCACCTGCAATGGCTTATGGGGTTCAAGCAGTTCAGTTTTGTTTAATTTTTTCAATCCTGTTCAATTTTGTACCCCCCATCTTAGCACCCCATCTGAGACTCATGAATATTTTTGTATGCTTAACCAATGCCATTTTTTGTATTTAATGAATTCAGGTCTCCAAAAACATGGTCACTCCTGTAAGATTATTCAAATGCTTGCTTTGTCTGATGAAAAGAAAGGTCAGTAAGTATATCAGTTATCAATTCTAGATGCTCAGTAGTTGACACAATTAGAAGCACATCCACCCCTAAACTCACTAAAGAATGTTATTAATTTGTAATTCTCCAATAAGCCTAAATGTTGATTCTGTTTATTCCTATAATTCTTCCTGCCTTATAGATTAGTGTACAACCTCCCTGCATTTTTTAACCTCTGCTATGAACCTAACTTTATGTACCTGTGACAGGTATAGCCTCACAAGATCATATGGCTCATGAAACGACTTCAATATTTGAGCATTTCTTTACTGCAATACAGAATCTTCTTGATCCATCCATATTTCTACATCCGTGCTCCACCACATGGTCAGTGTACACCCAACCATATATCAATGCATTCAGTATGTAACTAATATCATCAACATGTGTTTAACGCACTACGATTATTAATTTTTCAGATAGCTAATCTTAAGAAGCACGCTATTTTTATCGGGTGCATGATAGGAGGCACGCTTGCTAAAAAAAATAGATCGATCATCTTTCAGCTTTCAGACCTGGCTGCAACAAGGTAATAATTTGGGTATCTTTCGCCTCATGGTTCGATTGTTTGCTAATTAGGATTTCAGCAGCCACATCATTATTATTTTGTTGCTATGGAAAATTGAAAGATTCTATTGCCTTACAAAACTATTGGCTTCCTCTATGATTCTGTTGGCTGTTGTCAAATGTTTGCTACCACAAACTGTGTACCTCTTCCAGTGCTATATTCAACTCCCTTCTCATTGTACAGTAAAATGTTATATAGTGCTAGGCAAATCATAAGGGATCCCTTCTTTCAGTGCCACATTTACCTGGCCATTCCCTGCCTACCTACCCACTTAGTCATTTGTTTTGCATGCTCAAAGTTCAGAGTGATAAGTAATTTATCATTGCAAAGAAGAGCATTAATGGTGATTTCACCGTTGAAAAAAAATATTTCCGTGCGATCTGTATTTGTTATTTGTTTCTCACACTACTGCAAACATTCCATTGACAGGTCCTGCTTGCCAAGTGGATGCTTCTGTAGGGCATACCATTTATTTGAACAACCTAATCCATCTTCCTGTTCTTTATATAATTTAGGTAACTAATATTTATGTAGGGCATAGCATTCTGAACAGTCATCTATTTGTCATTTTTAGTTGTTTTGGGACATGCTCAATTAGAATAATTACATATATGAGCTTACCCTGCTATAACAAAGCGTCTCTTTTGATTTCCAACTAATTGTCAACCGCAATGGCCTGCCGTTTAATTTTTATGTACTCATTCTTTGCTAATTCACATATTTATCTCATACCTTATCCTTTCCTCCTGCAGCACCTCCGGTTTGCCACATGTTGTACTTACAACATATTCCAGCTTGGCTAAGCATAAGAAAGAAGTAAACAAGTGTCTTTAGTTTGGAACAACCACATTGTATTTTATTGATTATTAAAACTCAGAGGTGCCAGTATTAAAGAACAGTAAATTCTAATGTATTTACGTTTCTTTTACAACAAAATTATGTGTAATGTACATTTATAAACTACTGCTGCTCATGACTTCTCACAGTTGCACAATCTTCCCATTTTCGTATACATGGGAACTGTGAACAACTTTGAACATGTTAGTTTTCGAGCATCACTAGACAATCGATTAGTAATGAACCATTTGGTGAGCCACAACATAGCATAACATAGCTGAAAAGTTGATAGAGATCCCTGTAAATATCAAATACAACCCAACAAACTCCATCAGACACTGCACCAAAAAAATTTCATCCACATCCTGGCGCGCGTGAAAAAAAACATCTTACCAATATACTGACCAGCGCGCAGGAGCGCGCCTTACTACTAGTATTATTATAAACATGAAGAATTGAATGAGAAATTCAAGGACTCCATACCGTGCTACTATAGTCTATACCATCAAGCAGCGTATACCATCAAGCAGCGATAGCCAATCCAGCGTGTTGATAACCTGCCTGCGAGAAGTCAGAGGACGCGTCACATCGCCACCGGCAAGACAACACTAGTATACAGATCATTTGTACAGACGGTTCTAAATCAATTTTCACTGGCGTTTTTTTAAACCACCAGTGGGAGAGGCCAGTAAAAATGGCCCATTTTCACTGGTGGTTGTTTGAGAACCGCCAGTAGAAATCGATTTCTACAGGCGGTTCTTTTTTAAGAAACCGCCTATAGAAATTGCTTTGCCTGAAAAAATATGAAAAAATAGCAAAATAATATTTTTAAAACAGCAAAAAATATTTTAAAACCGGGGGAGGCACCCGCCCGCCCGTCTCCGTCGAAGTCGCAAGTCGCGCATTTTTTCGCGTAAAATCAATTTCGAACTATTTCTACTGACGGATTTCTTAAGGAACCGCCAGGTAAAATATCTTAGGGCGTTCCCTTAAAAAATCCGCCAAGTAGAAATATGATTTCTACCGACGGTTCCTTAAGAAAAACCGCCAAGGTAGAAATCGTATTTCTTGGCGGTTTCTTAAGAAATCCGCCAAGAGAAATAAGGCCGATTTCTACCGGTAGTTCTCAAGAGAAACCGTCGGTAGAAAATAAAACGCTTGTGTCAAGACAAATGATCTATGTACTAGTGCAAAAGTCCAACCCTGGCTGCGGCCATACACGCACGCACGCACGTGCCGACTAGACTGTCTCAACGTCCGTTCAGTGATGAGTACCGTACCATATGAAAAAAAAAAGATAAAATTTAAGAAAATATCATAAAATAAAAAATATCCAGTATTTGATAGATTCTAACCATCATTGCGAGCGATAGGTTTTGGATGTCTTCTTTTTCTAAAATGCTACTCACTTCTATTAGTAATATGAATATAATATAATGTAGGGAAAATTTACTGTTAGACATGCCAAGTGATGGCTCTTTGTTAGAGAACAACCATTTTCAAGCGATTTGCTTTGAAAAGACACTCTAGTTCTTGATAAATTGATTGGTGGACATCGTGCCCAACAAAATATTTTTATAAAATAGATATAAAATTATATAAGTGTCTTAAAATTATATCATAAAATCTTCTAGACTCTACATGATGAGAACTATACAATAAAATATTGTTTTGCATCGAAAATAACTATTTTGCCTCTTTTCATAAATGAACAAAGTTAACCATGATTAATTTATTCATGTAATTGTAGGACCCTAAAAATCTTGAAAAAATCATAGAGTTGTTACCTCACCAAATCATGACTATGCTAAAAACATCAGCTCAAAATAATGAATATAACATTATGAACTTAAATATTTTGAACTGATATTTTTAGCATAGTCATAATTTGATGATGTACCTATTCTATGATTTTTTTCAAGATTTTTAGTGTCCTACAAATGCATGAATAAATTAACTATGGTTAACTTTGTTTATTTATGAAAAGAGGTAAAATAGTCATTTTCAAGCAAAACAATATTTTACTATGTAGTTCTCATCATGTAGAGTTTAGAAGATTTTATGATATAATTTGGGACACTTATATGATTTTATATCTATTTTATAAAAAGTATTTTGTTGAACATAGTGTCCACTAACCAATTTATCAAGAACTAGAGTGCTTTTCAGCAAATCGCTCGATTCAATTTGTAAATAATTTACAAATTGAACATACTCCTATAATTTACAATATAACCTTCGATGACAGATTGAGAGGATGATAATGTATCTCTTTCTCCATGTAATCTCTCCCTAGTATGCAGAGCAAGGTTTTTTTTCTCAACAAATACTCCTCCATTTCAAATTATAAGACGTCTTGGCATTTTGGATACGAAGATTTTTGCCATGCACTTAGTTATACACCACGTCTAGATGCATAACAAAAATAATATATCTAGAAAAGCCAAAACGTCTTATAAGTTATAATTTGAAATTAAGAGAGTACATTTGGTCATTACAGTAAGTTCTGGAAAGATTGAATGTTATAAAAAAAAACCCCTACACTAAGTTTAAACATGTTTTACCTCTAGAGTTTACATTGGACTTCTAATTTTACACATCTGCAGGTATCGAGAAGCAGAATTTTACACTGAACTGAATTGTCGGGGGGAAAACCTCGTACATGTGTGACATATACTATACAAGATTACGACGACGCACCCCTAGTATAGATATATCTATTCTCCGTGAAAAGGTAACTATGGTCCCACAGCTCCATCTCCCCCACAGATCACTGTTCATCCACAGTACCGAGAAAAGGACTGTAGTGTTACAGTTCCATCTTCCCTCACAGATCACCTCTCATACATAGGACATAGGACCGGATCTTATAAACAGTACCGCAGTTATGAACAGTACCAGGTTCTGTGAACAGTACCACCCGGTATGAACAGTCTAAATCCATAATGTACCTGCTACTGTTCACCCAAGCCGGTTTCTACAGTACATTCATCCCATTACTGTAGCATCTGCCTTTTTTTGCCTTCGCCCCAATTCCTTACTGCCAGCAAATCAGTTTTTTCCCGCACACCCGTGCTTCGGGTCTCCATTTAGTATATAATATATGTCGTGATGTATTGGGATAAAATCGTCAGATAAATATATCCCTCTCTCATCAGAGGTAAGCTTGAGCCGATCGTCGACTGCATGCGTGGGTGCCAATGCATCACTCTGCCATTCGTGGTTGTTCAGTTTTGGCTTCTTCTTGGTTTTGCAAGGTCAGAACTTGGAAAGAAGAAGAAGAAGAAGAAGAAGAAGAAGAGACGCACAAGCAAGCAATGTTGGATTATGCTAGTGCATTTGTTGGATTATCTCGCAATTTGCGGACTGTTTCATGCATCCTTATCACAATAATCCAACGCCAAGCATATTCTTATTTATTCTTGTCAAGAATGGTGTGAAGGCGAGACGTCGTCGGTTCATGGAGGTACTGGTGCCACTTATTTATTTGTTCTATGCCACAAGTCAAGCTTTTTTTTTTTGCACTTAAATACCTCGACAGCCATTAATAATTAATAGCATATGAGGGATTTAATAATTAATAGCATGTGAGGAATTTTTACAATGGATACTTAGCATTTCTTTAGTGTGTGTCACGATGGTAGTGGTTGTTGCCCACAACTATTGGTTCGAGCACTTATTATATTACTCTACTTGCGAATAAAATTAACTGGAGTACTACTATTTGATTTCTTCTCGGTAGGTCAGACCGCGAAGGACGACCACTTATATGTATTATATATACTCCATATATATGGCAGTACAACTAATAATACAAGAAAATCCCGTTACAATTATTAGTCAATTATTACAAGCTAATTCTTGCATGATTTTGTTCATCAATGCAAATGCATGGTTTGTACGCCAAAACTTTTAAATTTTCTGCATCAATATATAATATTTTATTTACACAGGCTCACTTCAAAGGGGTGATAACTATATATTATCTCTTAGGTTCATTATGAAACATACTTTCTGGAACATAAAAAAAGGTGTTTCAGAAAGCATATTTTTCTATAGTCCTTCCTCCGTCCTAAACTTGTTTAGGTACATAGCAAGATACGTAAATAGAAGCTGATTTACTTCGGGATCAATAATGGAGTATATATCAGTCAAAGTTGATTGCTTATTTTTACAGAACAGATAGGCATGGATACCTAGTATATAGGAGTATATCTCTGTGATTATGTATAGAAATAAACTACCGAATGGTTCATATATTTAAGAAAACGTCCCGATCGGTAGTGTCCACCATGCAAACTACCAATGCCATCTGCCCCTCCAGTTGACAAGTATGCAACACAGTGCCTACTTAGATTGCATTGGCCGACCACATTGATAAGTCGTCGTTGCCCACAATTATTGAGGCTCGAGCATTTATTATTACACTACCTTGGGAATAAATTAAGCAGCATGGCACGATTATTGGGGCACCACCAACGGGGCCAAAATCGCTAGTCTACGACACTTTCTATTGGGCAGACCGTGATAGAACCGAAAACACATCTAGTAGTAGATCCAGTGGGTATATCATGTTTGCAATGTAGTAAATCAAGAGTCCTAGTACAGCTATTGCTAGATCCGAGAGGGAGAGGAGAACTAGGGTTCGTTACCGACCAAGATCGGAGGGAGCAGTCGCGGCAGTGGCAGTTGCAGGAGCAGCAGAGGTGTTCGCGTCGGTGTTCATCATCTCGGCGGCGGCTCGGGGTCGTCGGCATCGGTGACGGCCTGGGGAGGTGAGAGCGGCGTCGGAGTTCGCCGGTGGTGGCGCAAATGACGTGATCCAAATCGGTGAAGTCGGCGGCAGCTTCCCGTCGGCTGGCAACACCTCCTCACAGATCGGATTAGGGTTGTAGGTGGGGTTTTGGCGGCTCGACGAACCTCTTGACTTGAGCCCCGCACCCCGCCCCTTTTATATGGCGGCGACGGGGCCCACCAACCATGTGTTGACGGTGGATAGCGTCAACTTTTACTATACCAAAAGACATGATAAACACATCAATATCTAGAAGGCTAGGGTTTTATCTGATAATTTTCACGAGTTTTAGTGATTTATTAATTTCCATGGACTAATTCAGAAAACAGCGAAAAAGGATTTAATTATTAAAATATATCACGGAATTATCCGCAGCTCAGGAATACTCCACCGAACTCTAGAAGGATCCAGAAGACACCGGAGCGAAGGAGAGGCGGGGACGCTTCCAGGTGGGGCCGGCCAGCCCCACCCAAAGTGTCGTCCGGCCTCCCCCAGTGGGGCCCACCTGTCATCTTCTGCGACCACCTTCCACCTTGTTTGAGGATCAATCTCAGCGCTACGTAAAGTCGGTTTGATCTAACGGATGACGTACATCCCACCTGACTATAAATACAGGGCCAGAGCCCCTCAGAAAACCCTAATTCATTCAATACCTCATTCAAGTCATTCAAGGTTAAACCAATTAAAGATCAAGTCATCCAGAGCCTAAAGTTCTAGTTTCTCATAGCCTCCTAGTTCATAGTTTAGCGTAATTAGATCTAGTTTAGAGGAAGTCAAGGCACGTCAATCGGTCTTGGATTCCGAAAAGTTGTCGAGAAGAGAAGAGTTCGGTATACTTCTTACGCTCTCTTCTTTCTTATTGTATTATCTGCGTTTGTATGATATTTACTAGCAATATTGTTCTTCATCTTAGTTTAATTATTATATTCATTGTCTACTTCAATACATCTAGTTTAGTTAGTTTGCTATTATGTTTATGCACTGGTTCGTATAGCGCTCATCTATTTGATCATATGGTGAGTGGTAGGCAGTATGTAGGCATAGTGTCTAGATGCTTTGCTTATCTGTGGATATCCCCAGTCGTGCGGGGTAGTGAGGTAGATCGTGGATGTGACAGATCCATTGAGCCCTTTGTAGGCCTTCTCCCGTGCGGTGGATTGGTAGAGTGGGATTGTCAGGTTAAGAGTATATTTATATACATGAGGTTTCTGTACTCATCTTTTCCTGTACATTGCTCTGATGTGTTTAGGGACTATAGTAGTATTACTTAACGATGATTACTCGATGTACTTGCATTAGTTGAATGTAGCTTTGACATGTAGTTAAATATTTAGGAGTTATTTTTCTGTTACTTGAATTAGATGACATTAACATGAGTAGATTTCTATGATGGATTAGTATTATTAGTGATGACTGATCGACGGCTTATTTATCATTATCATATTTATATTATTTATCTTGTGACTTATCCCTGTTATGAGTAGAGTATATGACATTGGTTACATCTCTTATTCTATGCATACATGTGTTATCAATACTATAGATTATTGGTTTAGCAATGCCTTCCCAGTGGTAGAATATAAATCACAACCTGATAATACTCTAGGTAAAATGCTACAATGGTATAATTATCTGTCCGCTTGCAGAATCATTCTTAGTTTATTTATCTTTATTTATTTCTGTCTAGTCACATACAATGATAGATTTAACACCATTAATTATTCCTAGCTACATAATTGGGGATGACAACCTAATTTCATGCTTAGAAGTAAAGGTGAGAGATAAGTGGCTAGTTACTAATGACAAGTTAATCAGTACCATGTGTCTCTTGGCGTTGTTAACTTGATGACACTAAGAGATGCCAACAAGCATTTTTTTGCGCCGTTGCCGGGGAAGGCTAATAAACTTAGGAAGTAATGATAATGCATATGCATCATGAATAAGATCGATCACCCAATTGATCTCTAACTCAAACAAGCATGAAGTATTTACTGCCACCAGCTGTTTCAGGTGTAATGGGTCCACATAGGTCAATATGCACTAACTCCAAGGGCTCATCTGCCCTCCATTGTTCACACTAAGGGAATGACTTTCTTGTTTGCTTCCCTGCCAAACAAGCATGGCATACCTGATCAGGGTGATTGATCAAAGGTACACTCCCAGCCGTCTCCTTTTCTACCAACATCTTAATGGACTGAAAATTTACATGTCCCAATCTCCCATGCCAAAGCCAAGACTGTTCACCAACACTAGCAAGGAAGCTTACTGGCTCTACTGCATTCAACTAAATCTTATACAGTCTATTGAGACTTCTCTAAACCCTCATGATCACCCTATTTATTTTCTTCTCTGTCACTTCTATCAATTCATCATCCATCTCTATCTTATAGCCTATCTCAGTTAACTGACCCAAGCTAATGAGATTGCTTTTCAATTTAGGAATGAAATAGACATCACACAGTAACCACTGTTCCCCTGACAGACCTTGAAACAAAATAGAGCCCCTACCATGAATATCAACAGATGAGCCATCTCCAAATCGTACCTTGCCACCAATGGTGGTGTCGATGTCCCTGAACTTCTGGCAATCTCCTGTCATGTGGTTGCTTGCACCATTATCCAGGTACCACAACCCACCATCTGACTCCTCATCTCCAGTGAAATGCAACTCTGAATCTAGTTGCACTTCGTTTAGGTTCACCTTCTCCTGAGCCCGATTGTTTTCGACAAATGACATCGTTTGCTATCCCTGGTTCCATCAAGTTTATTCTAACAAAGACCGTGGGCTCATACTCAACTTTCTTAACATGATGAGCTTCTTCTTGCTTCTTGTTTTCACCAGGACACCTGTTGGCATAGTGTCCAAAGCCCTTGCACTTGAAGCAATTGATGTGGCTTTTATCACGCTTCCCCGTGTCATCCTTGCCACCATCAGATTGATTGTTGTGGCCACTGCTTCCTCCGCCTCGGCCACGACCTCGTCCCCGGCCACCACCATGACCTCTTCCACCACTAGAGTTTTCTCCTGACACCTTCTTTTGCCGAGCTTGCCACTCAGCCTGTGTCAACAGCACCTGACCATCACTAGTCCGAGCACTGCCTGAACTCCACTTCGTCCGCTCTTCGAAGGCCTTCAATCTCCTGACAACTTCATCAAAGGCAATCTTCTTGAGATCAAAGAATTGTTCGATCCCAGCTACCACATTGATGAAACAATCAGGCACTGTATCGAACATTTTCTTCACTAGTCCTGCATCATCCAATGATCCACCTAGATTAGCATAGCGTACTGACATACTCGTCAGTTTCCCCACATAGCTATTGACCGACTCATCCTTCTTCATCCTCAGAGCATCAAACTCACTCTTCAGAGTCTGCAATCTTGCTTCCTTAACCCGTTCCTCTCCCACGAACCTCGCCTTGAGCGAATCCCAGACCTCCTTCCCGGTCTTCTTCGTGGCAACTTGCATCAGCAAGTCATCGGGCAGGCACTGAAGCAGATGTGCTCGTGCCCTGGTGTCCTTCGCCTTCCTCACTGCAACCGCCGACGCGCCTCGATCCGACGGTTTCTCCACTGGCTCAATCACCTCCCAGACGCCTTGATCTTCCATGATCGCCTGAACTTTGATGCTTCAACTCGTGTAGTTGACAGAGGTCAGGGACGGGTACTGGATCTGGCTACCTCCGCCATCTCCGCCGCTACCGCTCCCACGATCACCCATGGTGGATCAACTCAATGCTTTGCGTGGATCGATGGCTTTGATACCAAATGTTGGCCAAGAATCAATGATCACACACAAATATACCCGGTGGCTAAGCCTAGATCAAGATCACGCACACAGAACACACATGAACTCGACGAACTGGCAACAGTGCCCCTTTTCACTTCACGATAGTTCCAGTACATAGAGGATTACAACTCACACCAGGCGCTACTGCGCTCCTCTTACATCCAGCTGTATATACCTATAGCTAAAAATCATAGATACACCCTTACATGTATTTAAATCCTGGTACAAACTCACGCTAAACACACCGTATCTGCTGAACTGCATCATGGGCGTGGTCACCCCGTCTGTCTTGGCGTCAACCATTCCCGCTTAGGCCCAACTCAAATTGTGCCCTTCCTGCCACCACAGCTCCCACCTCGACTCCCCACATCAGCATACAGCAGGCTTACACCAACACCTAAAACCCGAGCTCGTGTGGATGGCTCGCCGGTGCCGCGAGGGTGAGCCCATCAAGGAGCTCCACATCTGTGCGACCCTCGGCATCGTGCTCGCCACCGGGTTCACCACCGACATTATCGGCATCCACATGCTGTTCGGTGGGTTCGTCATCGATGTGGTCATCCCAAAGGATGGGCCGTTCGTGGGCATGCTCATCGAGAAGGTGGAGGACCTAATCTCAGGGCCCTTCCTCCCGCTCTACTTTGTCTCCAGCGGCCTCAAGACCAATGTCTCCACCATCAGCAGAGCCAAGTCCTGGGGCTTGCTCATGCTCGTCATCACCAACGCGTGCCTCGGCAAGATCGGCGGCGCAGTCACCACCTCCCTGCTCGTCAAGATCCCCGTCCGTGAGGCGGTCACCTTTGGCTTCCTGATGAACACCAAGGGGCTCTTCGAGCTTGTCGTGATCAACATCGGTCGGGACCGCAAGGTCCTCAACGACGAGGCATTCGCCATCATGGTTCTCATGGTGCTCTTCATCACCATCATCACGACGCCCATCATCATGGCGGTCTACAAACCCACGTGGCCGTCGGTGCCGTAGAAGCGCCGCCGACGGTGGAGTGCGCGCCCGCGATCTTTGCGGCGGATGGCGGTGAGCTAGCGTGTGCTACCTGCTTCCACAGCCGCCGCGGCATCCCGACGCTGCTCAACCTTGGTGGAGGCGTCATGTGGCACGCGGGCGCCGCTGCCTCGTTATGTACGCCATGCACCTCGTGGAGCTCTTGGAGCGGTCGTCGGCGTCACCATGGTCCAAATAACCCGCCGCCGCAATCGTGCCCTTCTTCAACAGCCCCGGCGGGGAAGGGGGCCGATGGTGGTGGCGTTTGAGGTGTTCCAGCGGCTAAGCTCGCGTGAGGGTGTGCACCATGAGGGCCATCTCTGACCTGGACACCATCCACCGGGACGTCATCGACAGCACCACTGCCAAGCGGGCGGCCATCGTCGTCATGCTGTATCACAAGGTGCTCCAGCCGGACGGCTCATTCCAGTCGCTCGGCTCGGCGTACCACACCATCAACAAGTGCGTGTTCCGCGAGGCGCCCTGCTCCGTCAACGTCCTCGTCGACCGCGGCCTCGATGGCCCCACGCAGGTGTCCGCCAAGAACATGTCCTCCGTCGCGACGCTCTTGGCTGAGCGCCCGGGCGTCGCCGTCACGCTGGCGAGGTTCCACCTGCATTCCGACGAGGAGAGCGCCGACGACGAGGCAGCGGTCAACACTTTCAAGTCCAAGCTCGGCATGGTGAAGGATGGATCGGTGCACTTCGAGGAGCGGCAGGGGTACACCAAGGAGGAGGTGCTGGAGACCATCAACTCGCTGTCCAAGTTCAACGTGTTCGTGGTGGGGCGGATGCCGCCGACGGAGCCGCTGGTGGAGAATCCCGACGAGCTTGGCCCCGTGGCCAGCTACCTGGCGTCACCGGATTTTAGGACGTCGACGTCCATCTTGGTCATCAAGAGGTACACTACTACAGATTCGACTATCACTGCTGGCACCATTGGTGCCGGTTTAAGGAGCACCAGCACTGATAACTCTTCAATGCCAGTTGTACACTTCGAAACCCAAAAAAGCTTGGCAGCCATGACAACCGGCGCTGAAGGTCCCTATCACTGCCGGTTTATAAAAGGAACCGGCAGTAATGTGCATAGAGAACATCACTACTGGTTCTAGCCAAGAACCGATATTGAATTTACCTTTTCAATGCCGGTTCTAACTTAGAACCCCTGGTGATATCTTTTGACACCACAAAAGGTGGCGATGCGTCCTCTTCTTCCTCCACTCGCCCATTCGAGGCACATCAAGCCGCGCGCGTGGGCCTCTCTCTCTATTGTTGCGGCCGTTGTTCTCCATAAATGAAGCTAGCTAGCTTTTGAATTTTGGCTAAGTGGTTGATTTCTTTGCATTAAGGTTAGTAACAAACATCCAATCTTTTGATCCTGTCCATTAATTGTAGCTAATTTGTTTAATATGATCTTTATTTTGGTCTTTCTCTTGTAGTGAGCTTCAAATTAGACGTTGAGCAAGGCCTCCAATCAAACTGTGGACAATCCATCGTCCAAAAGGTTAGTGTCTATCAACCCACTTAAATTCTTAAGTATACATGCATGCATGGTGCTCAAGGTTGATATGAGTATGTGATGCTATAATTAGTTGTAGCTAGTTAGCATTAGAGAGTAGTTTAATTTACAATTATGATGAGCAAATGAATCAATATGCTTAATATTGATTAATATTAGTATGTGATGCTATAATTAGTTGTAGCTAGTTAGGAGTAGAGAGTAGATTCTTTTACAATTATGATGAGCAAATTAATCAATATGTTACCTACCAACACAATGTTTAATTTGGACCAAAATTATTGTCCATGATGGAGTCTCCACTATTTACATGTCACCTAGCAAGACATTATTTAGAGATAAATTATTTTAATGATTAGTTCTCTAATTTTTTTGAAAATAGTGTTGTTTTTATTTAGATAATAAATTCTTCATAATTATTCTTCAAGAATCTATGTCAATACATTTTTTGGCATGAAATTGGTGTTCATGGAATAATCTTTATTTTTTAAATTATTGTCTCTATTTTTTATGTCTTGAATTAGAATCTCTACTTATGAATATTAAACTATGATTTATGTATTAGCAAACAACATATTTTTAAGCTATAAAATTTTATATATTTGTGTCTCCATGATTTTTTCGTGGCATGATGTGTCTAAATATTATCAATGCAAAGATGGACCGAGAGTGGATGTACGGTGTGTCCTGAACGGACCCACGGTACTTGATTGGCGTATCCAACTTCCTCCAAGTAGCCAAAGCCAATGTTCGTGAGGGGCAACCAATATTCTGTCCATGCAAAGATTGTGAAAATGTTAGAAAATAGAGTAGGTTGGAGTCTATATGAACACACTTGATTACAAGGGTGTTCATGAGAGACTACACAGTATGGAGTATGCATGTGGAAGTTGGTGACAATGTTCCACAAGAAAATTACAATAATTATGTGGCCATGCCTGACATAGCCGTCCACGAGGCTGCTACTAACGATGTTTTGGGTGTCAATACGTGTGCTGAGGCTGCCACCGTTAATGATATTTTGAGAGATACATTAGCTGACGGCACCGAGCATAATGATGGTATTTCCCAGAGACTACATGATGTAGAGAGTGGATTTCTTAGCGACAGACAGTTAAAAAAATTAGAGAAAATGAGAAAAGATGGCAAGACATCATTGTATCCAGGTTGTGCACTGAGTAAACTAGAAGCCAACATCATGCTATTAGAGTTCAAGTCTTTAAATGGATTGAGTGATAAAGGCTTCGACAACTTGCTAGGAATAGTAGGAAAACTACTACCAGCAGAAAATGAGCTTCCAGAAAAGACATACCTATGTAAGCAAATGATCTGCCCAATCAGTCTCGATGTTGAAAAAATCCATGTGTGTTCCAATGATTGCATACTATACCATGGAGATAAATACAAAGACTTGGATGCATGCCCTAGGTGTAAAGCTCCAAGGTACAAGCAAGGGTCGTCCAACGACGGTAGCAAGACAAGAGGAGGGCCTATAAAGGTAGCCTAGTTTTTTTCTATAGCTCCACGGGTGCATAGGGTGTTTGCAAATGCAAAGTCAGCCAAGTTGTTGCACTGACACGGTGAAGAGCCTAAGAAAGATACAATGCTGAGGCACCCAGCCGATGGGGCCGACTGGAGGACTATTAATACTATGTGCTATAAGAACATTGGTGGGGGAGGTAAGGCACCTTTGGGTGGGTTTGAGCACAGATGGGATGAATCCTTTTGACCAGGTTAGAAGCAATCATAGCACTTGGCCAGTGACGCTTTGTATATACAACCTTCCATCTTGGTGCTGTATGAAGAGGTCATACATCCAGGTACCACTACTGATCCAAGGGCCAAAACAAGCTGGGAATGACATCGATGTCTTTCTAGAACCAGTAATTGATGAACTATTAGAGTTATGAGAAATAGGGGTGAAAGATGTATGGGACGAGTATAAAAAAGAACATGTCACAATCAAGGTAGTACTTATCGCTACAATCACTGACCTGCCAGGGCGATGCAGCTTATCTAGAGGGAAGACAAAAGGATACACTAGATGTGTAGAGTGCTTGGACTCTACCTATACGGTACATCTACCGAAGAACAAGAAGATGGCTTATATGGGTCACCGCATATTCCTACATGAGGATCACCCTTACCGCAGAAAAGGAAAGACTTTGATGGGACTGTTGAAAGACATGGACCTCCAGATTATTGAAACAGGAAACAGATACTACAAGAAGTAAGCAAACTGAATGTTGTCTATGGGAAGGGTGACGGGGCAGTACAGGCACCTGTCGAGTCTATATGGAAGAAAAAGTCAATTTTTAGGAAACTACCTTATTGGCTGCTATTGAGTGTACGTCACTGCCTTGATCCAATGCACATTACTAAAAATATGTGCGGCAACACGCTCAACACCTTAATGAACACAGGAGGCACAACAAAAGATTCACTCACTACACGTCTAGATATGCAACACTTGGGGCTGAGGAAGGAGCTGCATCCAGTAACTCTTGAGGATGGCCAACTAAAACTTTCGGTGGCATTATGGACACTAAAAACAGCAGAAAAAGAGGTGCTCCTTTCATTCTTCAATGAACTCAAAGTCCCGACATGGTACTGTGTGAACCCGAAGAGGCTACTGAACATGAGAGAGTTGAAATTTAACTATGGTTGTATGAAGGCCCATGACTGTCATGTAATTATGGCTCAGTTACTCCCAGTAGCCCTACGTGGTATCCTACCTAACAAGGTTCGCGCCCCAATCATAAAGTTGTGCTCATTTTTCAATGCCATCTCAGAAAAGGTTATTGATATGTCTAAGCTGGACCAGCTGCAGCTAGACATTGTGGAGTCGCCTAGAGATGTATTTCCCGCCTACTTACTTTGATATGTGCCAGTTAATTTAAAAAAATAATATTTGCAACTTATATTGTAGTGTCAATTAGTATATTTAAATTATTTTTAATTTTAGAATTGTGGCTCATTGAATTGCGGTAGCTTTTTTTCTCAAGAAAGTTGTGTCGTCAATTCAATGCACAATACGGCAGCCTTTTCAAACAGAGCAGGCTCATCGAGCCGTTTCTTAACAAAACTGACACTGATACTTGGCTTCAGTGTTGGTTTGATGTAAGAACTGACACTGATGGGCGCTTCAGTGCCAGTCGTAACTTAGAGCTGACACTGATGTCCACATCCATCTAAACTTTAAAATGTGCACCGAACAGCCTGCCTGCTCCACATACTTCGTAACTTAGCTTGCGGCTATATAATGGCAACCAACAGAGAGCCTCCAAGCAAGTGCTTCCTTTATTTTTCTCCTCTATTTTTAGTTGTTTTCATATGCACAAGAGATTTAGGCTGGGCCTAGATGTTCTCTCTTTGGGAGAAAGCTCTCCACATACAGATATCAACATGTATAGTCCAAGATGACACACAAGTAGTACTAGAAGAATGTTTCTGAAGATAAAGCGACGCCGAAGCTTGGTGGTGCTTGGTGCGAAGTTCCTGTAACATAGTTGTTACATTTACTTCCTACTAGGTCAATAGATCCATCTGCATGTGCTGTGGACTGCTGCAGCCCAGCATTGGTTCATCACACCTATCTCCAGAAGGTGTAGCTCTTCTACCATCTCTGATATTCTTTGCACCCTCTTCGACCCAACCTTGGTGCTAGAAGAATATTTCTCGAGATGTTTATCTTTTAATGTGTTAGTACATTTTGATCGTAACATTGACCTTTTAGAGAGAAAAGGTTCTTGTATTCGTGAAATAAATGTCATTTGTATTCTTGAAATTTATATAATTTGTATTTTTGAAATATGTAATTTGTATTCTCTCAAAATATATGTAATTTATATTCTTTCTCACACACATAATGTAAAATAGTTTCAAACAACAACAAACACATACATATATAGTCGACACATAAATATACATATAAGTGACACAAACCAAATTAAATATTAACCTTGCCAATCTAATTAAATATTATCCTACTTGCTAACCTAATTTGGGGGCGGCACAGTCTGTATCCATTTATGTAGTCTATACCACAAATTGTGTAACCACATGCAATGTCAATGAAGGACAATGCTCGTATTAGTGCACTCTCTCGTGCCTCGCAAACACGAAGACATGGTCAAATGGAGAAATTTCTTAAATAAAAGGTGTAGATAATGATGAGTCCACCAAGTTTGCTGTTCAAAAATTTTTGATTTGAGACAGTTTAGCATGCAGAAAAGGTAGTGGAAGCTCTCAATGATTTAAATTTCAAAATTTTAATTTTAAAAAACTAGTCACATTGAGACATGGACACACCAGTGGATAGAGCTTGATTTTAGAAAAATTTAAGGAAAAAAATCATCTCATTTGGAATTAGGATGAGGAGAAAAAACTGTTACAAATCGTATCAACTACATTAAAATCAGAAATCACACCTGGCCACCCATGAACTAGTGATGAATAGGTGTGATTTCTGATTTTAATGTAGTTAATGCGATTTGTAACCAGCTTTTTCTCCCTCATCTAACTCCAAATGAGATGATTTTTTTAAGTTTTTCTAAATTCAAGCTATATCCACCGAGTGTCTATGTTTCAATCTGACTAGTTTCTTAAAATTAAAATTTTGAAATTTGGAATTGACCATGTATATTGCATCCAATAAAAAGTAAATAAGAAAATATAATTTTTAAATTAATAAGTCAGGCAGTAATTACTGTCTATTTAACCTACTTTCAATATTATATAGGAAAATCTAATTATAAATTAAATTAGTCGGCAAGTAATTAAGAAAATAAAATTAAAAAAATTTGGCCCCTTAGGGCATCAGTGTCGGTTTGCTCTACAACCGGCACTGATGACCCCCTTCATGCCGGTTGTTGTTTGAGAACCGGCACTGATGTGCCTCTCGTCCCACGCACCCCCCCGCACAAGGGTTTAGTAATTACTGCCTGACTTATTTATTTAATTTTGTTAATTACTTTTTACTTGATGGAATTTACATGGTCCAAATTCTAAATTTCAAGTTTTAATTATCTGTCTATTTAACCTACAAGGAATATTATATAGGAAAATATAATTATAAATTAAATTACTCAGGCAAGTAATTAAGAAAATAAAATAAAAAAAATTTGGAGCCTTAGGGTTTTGAACCCAGACCAACAACCCCAAAGTGATATGCTCTAACCATTGTGCCATGTAGGATTTTTCGAGATATATGCATAATTAATTTAGTTAAACTGCGCAAGGTCAGTGGTAATTATTTTAAACAGATTCAAAAATAAGAGCACGGTGAATCGAACCAGGGACCACCCAGGCCAAAGCCCCATAACATTTGGAGTACCAAGTGTTTTTGGATTATAATGGAAAATTTATTCTTTTAACCGTACATGGCATCAGTGTCGGTTTCCTCTACAACCGGCACTGATGACCCCCTTCAGTGCCGGTTGGTGTTGAGAACGGCACTGATGTGCCTCTGGTATAAATACCAGCCCACGCGCCCCTCCGCTCGAAACCAAGTCCTTGCGCGTTGCTCGACGCCGAGGGAGCCCTGCTGCACGCTGCCGCCGCCGCCGCCGTCGCGCCCTGCTCACCGCCACTCCCACTCCCGCCTACGCGCCCTCGGCCTCGCCCGGCTCCCCGGACGTCCGCGTGCCGCACCGCCGTCCCTGGCCGTCGGTGCCCTCGACGGCGTGTCCACAGCCACCGGAGCACACCGCCGCCCCAAGGACGCCGCGCCACCGAGCACTCTTCGCCCCCAAGGACGCCAAGCGCCACCGCAACACCACCGCTCGCCGCCATCTTCACCAACGCCACCGGTTCAACATAGGGAGCGCGGGCCATTGGCCTCCCCCTCTCCACAGTGAGTGCGTCTAGAACGCCCTTAAAGTGCTCGATGAAATGCCACTAAGGAATTTTCTCATCTTTTCTTACTATTGTTGACCATGATTTTAGGAAGTAGCAATGACCATGCTATTGCTATGTTTGCTATGTCCACTTTGATTTATTTTTGAACATGAAATAATAACTAGACATAGTATACTATTGTGCTATATGTGCATAAACTGAATTGGAAAATGATTAAGCAATTGTTATGTTTATGATTGCATGACTACTCTGTTTGGTACACGTGATGACAATTAAGTGTAGATTTGGTATAAGAAATTAGATATTGTGAAGATCTGTATATCGGTATATCACGAAATGTTCTTTTGTTGCTTCGTAATATATTTTGCTTTGGCATGTGGCCAGCTAGCCCCTTATCAGTGTTATGGAATTAATGATCATTTAATAGATTATTTTGCTTTGGTATGAGCAGTATGATGGATTATATCAATCAAAATTAAATTGCTTTAATCTTTAGAAATAATGGGAAAACGGTATGTAGTGTTCGTTGGCCGCACCCCAGACATCTACCGTACTTGCGAAGAGTAGCATGCTGAAGGGAATCGCTACCCTGGTGCGTTGCACAAGAAATACGATAAAAAATCTGAAGCTACTGCGGCCTACCATGCCTATGGTGCACGGTGTGCAAACCGTGTTGCCCCAGCACAACACCGTCGAGTTCCTCTACACGCAGCGAAATTGGACACTGAAGAGAAGGCTGTCGCCGTAGATAGGAATATCAGTACTGTTGCGTGGAAGGATATCATCATTTTATTTCTAGTTATGGTCATTGCCTTTTTGATTTGGAGGTTAATGTAGAGCATGAGTAATTAATATTGCAAAGTACTTAAGGTAATTTTATTTTAAATGGATGTTGAAGATCAAAATTGGTGTATTATATATGCTGTGTTTGCTTAATATATGGTTGTGTTATTCCATATAGCCAAATTAAACAATCCCTCAAATCTTGTCTCTGCTGAGCCATATAGGCACAATGATGACTATTCGCCGTCACCAGTTCACCGGTCGCCGAACTACTAGGCGACAACAAGAAGCGGCTAACAACACTGCGACAAGGCAACCAGAAGAGCCACAAAATCAGACGACACACGCAGGTGCCAATGAAGATGGTGATACGGATGAAGCATGGACCCCAAGCAGTTACCTCCAGCTTGACCAAGAGGATGAGGTATATTAGTTAGGTCATAAATAAATGATTACACACACGCTAATTAACAAATGCAAGGGAGAATCTTAGGTTAATTAATTGGTTTTGTCCAGCATATTTTGATGGAGGAACAAAGTGGTTCTGGTACAACCAAGACCAGGACCAAGCGTGGTGTGTCAAAGCTTCCTATGGGAAAGGATGCACACTGGCACATCTTTGAGTTTGACCAAGTTGGGGAGCCACTGCTCCCATGCAAGGCGTTGGGGCCATACAAGACTATCCTCGGGATTCTTACGAGAGACTTCATCCCGATAAAGTACAGGCATTGTATAGAGAAAGAAGATGACCCATGGAGGGTTTCTAATGCTGAGAAGAAGAATTTATGGACAACCTTCAAAGGATATTTTACTTTCCCTACTAATTATGATGAGCATGTAGTCAAGAAAAGGGTTATAGAAAAAATGAGGGTCGCATTCAAGAGTTATAAGTAGAAATTGTATAAGAATTATGTTTTGGAGCAGGAAGATCCCAAGTTTGATGAGGGAGAGCACCACGAGCAGAGGGCCCACCGGGACGAATTCAAACGATACCGGAACTCACCTGAGTACAAAGCATCGAGTGCGAAAAACAAGGAGAACTCAGTAAAATCGACAAACCCTCATCGCCTCGGCTCTCATGGCTATTTTAGTAAGGTGCTTCAATGGGAGAAGGAGTTTGAGGAGATGAAACTACGTGGTGTTACGCCTGAGACTGCCGACTGGCAGCTCAGGTCCCTACATTACATTATGGCGAGGGGTGTACGGCACAATATTGAAGATGGCACCCTATCGATCCAAATGAACAAGTGGGCAGCCTCGTTCAGAGTATCTCCATGATAACCGATGAGGTGAAACAAGAGAAACCCAAGTCTGATAGGGAGAACGACGTGCTCACCCAAACACTTGGTAACAAGGAGCACCCCAGCCGCACAAGGGGAGCAAGTCTTGTTTCCTGGAAGGTAACTTTCGAGGAGGATTCTGCTTCTTATCGTAGCCGCGCAAGGGCTAGAGAAGAACAAGATGTAGCACAAGACGCAATGTATGAGATGCGGCTAAGGGTAATGGAAGAAAGAGTTAACCAAGCACTTACTTTGGCCTCTGAAGCACGAGTTCCTCATACCATGGGATCAGCAGACCCTATTTCCACATGCTTGAGCCTAGTGGTCAGGGGTCGTAGTAGCTATGGATCGACCCCCATGGATGATGCTGAGGCAAATTTGCCTCATCCGGTAAACAACATAACAGATCCAGTGAATGTGAGGCTGTACATCCACCAATAATGGACGATAGACAAGGTGGCAATCGGCCAGGCTTGGCCTAAAGGAGACGGGTTAACTAATGGTCACCCAATTGCTTCGGGATATTGGAATGTCACCATTGATACAATACTGGATAACAAGTTTAACAAGATACACATTGATTTCCCTGCAAACGAAGATAGGCCACGTCTGGTTCAGAACCTTCGTCTTCGTGTCCCGTGGCACAAGCGATATATTAAGCTTGACCACCAGGAGTCCTCAGATGATGAGGATGATGGTGAACATTCACCGGACAGATCTCATGACCAAGCTCTCCCAATTTGTGAAGCGCCCGCCTGCTCCCCCCCGCTTCAACCCCCCCCTGCATGAGAATTCTCCCCTCCCTCCTCCACCCCCTTCGTCACCCCCGAGGAATGTGGGGGCTCCGCCTCCCCCCCCTTCGTCACCCCCAAGCAATGTGGGGGCTGCACCTCCTCCCCGCCTCCCCCCTCCTTCATCTTCGGCCCGAACAAATAATAATCCTCCACCCCCTCCCTCACCAAAATCTAAAGAAGTTGCAAGGATACACCGTGGGCGAACCGCCTAAATTAATACACTCACAAGAGTACTTGTCTTCTATTATGCACTAAGTACCCAAGGGAGCGCACTAATTTAATCGATTCTGTCGAGCACACCCAACAAGAGAACTCGAAAATCCACAGTTTTCCATCAGGATCACAAATAAGGGAATAAAGCTTACAACATTCTTACATTCTTTACATCCCATAATCATGTTTGATCAGAGTATTGTATAACAAATGAAAAGGATAATTACAAAGTGTAGCAAAACGAAAGTTGATTCATTTTAAACTTAACTGAAGTATCTTGTACACTTGATCGTTATTGCAGCGGAAATAAACATTTATTCAATTCATGACTAACCATTTATCATGATTATAATATTATAGAACTTTTCTTTATAAAATCTTTTGGTGAAGTTGAAAACAAAACTACTATCGCAGCGTAATTGGAATTCCTCGCTGAGCCCACCAGGAGGTATCCACACACAAGAGTCAACAGCTAGCATCCACCTAGGTTACACCTTGAGGGGGGGATAAAACCCCCGAGTACTCAATTGTACTCAAAGAAGACATACCCGACGGAGGAAATAAAAAAGACTCCAAGGAATATGCAAGGCTATTTGGCTTGCTGGGTTTATATTTGCAGGAAGCATTACTAATCGTGCGTCCTTATACCCAAGTTTTAGCAGTCATGTTTACTTCATTAGCTAACCATTCTAGGTAAGCACCTGTACTATTTTCAAGCAAGTGGTAAGCAAACAGAATCTCTTTTTATCCATCTTTCATCTTCCATTTCTTACTACGATGCCAGAATAAGGCCCTCGTCGTACCGTTCATCGAACGGCGATTCGCGAATCAATGCGCCCAAATGGGTACCCCAAAACACACTCCTCATCCGCATCCTAGACACGCACAAGAACAACTTGCTTTCTCCCGCCTGGGCTCCGTGTCCCCGTCCAAACTGGGACTCCAAGCCCCCGACATTCCCGGCCTAGCCGTAATGTGGTGCAAGGACCTCCAACCCAAAAAAAAAAACACACGTATACACCACCCTCGAACAGCCGGTCCGGATGAAGCCGAAACCCAAGACAAGAGAGAGCAAGCCTTCCGAGCGCCCATACACAAGTATGTGTTCGGGATAAGGAGATCTGTGACTTAACCTTCAACCCTTTAGCAACGATCGGTCCTTAACTGACTCAGGCGGGACAAAAACGCAACCAGAGCCTTGCTCTGTTGCCCAACAAACCCAACGCCCATCCACGGTCCATGATACCGTCCCCGCCTCGGTCTCCATTTATTATCCATAGATAATCCATATGATAGTATCATGATAGTGATAACAATAATCCTATCTCTCGAAAGTGACCGGAAATCACTCGACTTCTACCGGCAACCTATAGCATAGCAAATCTATACGGTCCTGTCATACTAGTAAGACTCATAGGATAAGGATATTTATGCAGGTGGGTTTCATTCAACTCCTCAAAACTTAATGCAACATATATAATAATAAGTGCAGAATAGTAGGGGTTATGAACCGGGACTTGCCTGGGGTAAAAGATAATCAAAAGTCGAGTACTCAATCCTCGGGACATGTTCACCATGGCACCATCCTTCACGCCTACACCGAAGTCTCCTGGTCGTGTCGACCCATCATCGTTCCTATTATGACATGGGCGATGCATATGCATGGATGATGCAATCAATTAAAAGGCAACAATAATTCTTAAAATACAACACGCATGAACTATACTAACAACTAGCTCTAATGGCTAACATCGTAAGCTACGCATCGAACTCATAAAACGCCTTCTCATGCCGCCATCACTACCGTTTAGTTATTTTAATGTAAATTCTAACTAGGGTATTTTGGCTATCTCAACAAACCAACTATTCTAGGGCTACCAAAATTATAGGGAACACATGTATATATAACATAGCTACGGTATGAAACTTAGAGCTAAAGCTACTAACCTATTATCATGATAAATCCTTATCTAAATTAATCTATTAATGGCAAGCATATTAAAAACAATTAATTGCCTACTAGAAACATAGTAGAAACACATGAACAAACCCTACCAATAAATAGCTCATGAATTTAGAAGACTAACAAAATTGGTTTCATCATTTTTGGATTTTTCTACGATTTTATATGATTTTCCAAAGTTCAAATTTCTCAAGAATTAAATTGGAAAGCTAATTCTAAATACTTTAGAAAAAGAGAAAGGACAAAGCAGCCCGGAGTGGCCCACTCGGCACGGCCCACGCCAGAGAGGCCCCGCGGTGAGGGAAGCCCGCAGCCGGGCGGTTTTGCGTAAAAGACCCCGATCTCAAGCGAAATCGCGAACAATATACGACACTATTCTCGACGGACTCATGCTTTGCACCTAGCACCCCGAATGTATTCACCTTTACCGTGGTTCGGTCCTGGCGGCGGCAGCGCGACGCTTGGCGTGGTGCGCGGCAACCGGCGGCTCGGCCGCCCGGCAGACTCGCCCGGCGGCCACGAGGTAGCCGACCACCTAAGGATACGACCCGCGCACCCCTAGGATGTCCCTGCGCAGCGCGGGGAGCAGCGTGGCCTAGCCGACCACTGCGAAAGGCATGGCCGCACGGCTCACGGCGGCGGCACGGCCGTTCCGGCCACGTCGAGAGGCTAACGACGAAGGAGAAAGCGTAACAAAGACCAAATCTCACCCTTGATCCAAATGCGGTGTCGTTTGGGTTGGTTCGGTTGAAGGAGGGCCAAGGAGTGCTGGGCCGCCTACGAGCGAGGGCCCCGGCGGCGCATGCGGTCGACATGGTCGCATGCAACGCCCGACTGGTGGTGGTAGAGGTTCAGGGGAGGTGCGCACGAGGCTTAGGGAAGAGAGGCGAAGCTAATGGTGCCATCGAATTGGACTCTAGGGCTTTGAGGAGGGGATGGCCTTGGATGAGTCGCTCCCGGCCTTTCATGGAGCACGGCGAGGGAAACTCCAAATTGGAGCTTGGCACGGCTCAATTCAAGGCGGGGTGGGGTCGTACGGGTAGATGGCTTGATGGCGAAGCTGTGGGTGCGATTAATCGGCTCGATTTGATCTTTCCCTGCCGGAATTAATGATGCGGCCCCGGTGGCCATGGCGGCGTGGAGAGGAGAGATCGTGCTCGGCGCGACGTCCTTCAAGGCAAGCGCAGCCAAGCGATGCGACGCGGGTAGCTGCGCGGGCCAGCGGACACGACACGAGACGGCAGCGGGCGCGACACGATGGCGTAGGCAGCATCAATCGCGCGAAAGCAAATGCGACGCAATACGGGCGGCCACCGAAGGCGACGCTGACGCGACGCGACGCGACGCGAAAGCACGCGCCGCAGCGAAACCTAGCGGGCGGCGGCGGCCGGGTCGGGCAGAAAGACGACGGCCGCCGGCCAGCGGTGTCGCGGCTTAGCCGCCAAATACGCCAGCCAGGCCATGCACAAGTAGGCCACGGCCAAAGCCGCGAAGCTCGGGCGCTGCGGTGATCACGGACACAAAGCCGAGCGACAAAGAACCAAAGACGCACGCTGCTTTTAAAGCAAACCGAAGGCCAACGATCCTCACTAATAGAAATCAAGCAATTCCACGCCCTAAAGCCAACACTGCCAGCGGCCTAAAGAAACAATCGGCATGATCGGAGGGCATCTGGAGAGGAAGATAAAAGAATGCCAACATGGGTTCGTCAGGGGCATGCCGGCTCACGCCCAGAACTTGGAAATGGCAGAACAGTGAGTCTGGTAGGGTTTTGGGGCAAGATTTTGAGGGGCTAAGGGTTCACCAAAACCCAAACCAAGTTGACCTAAGCAAAGATGATACTTCAAACTTTATAATCAAACAACGATCAAGCTCAAGTGCTAACTAGGATTAACAAAACATTCATGCCAAATAAGCAATGCCAACCAAGATTCAGACTAGAAATTTCCAAGTCATATGTCTGAACCTTAATTTAAATTGATTTCCGTGCTATTTTGAAAAACTAGCTAGTAAAGTTATTTCTCTATGGGACAAGTTGCATTGTCACCTACAAAGTTTATACCTCAAACTTTATTTAAACGTCATATACAAGTTCTATACCAATTTTGCTTAATAAAAATTGGTTTTAAGCCTTACTTGATAAAAGGAGCTATTGAAACCAACTTTCATTCAGCATTTTTAATGGCCTTTTTAAGTTACTAGGAATTATTTTCACACTTAACCACACGCACTTGCACATAAACACGATGCTCACAAAATGATTTGACAGGGGATTAAGCGCGTAACACCAGGGGTGTTACATACACACAACTAGATCTAGAGCAGCCAAAAGGTCCACCGATTCTGTACCTAGGGCTCCTAAGAAAGAAAAAAAAGCAAATGAGCGCTAGTATTACATCTATAATGAAGGACAAACAACCAGAACTGCCTTTTAAGGAAGCATGCAACGCCTTTTTGCGAATCTATGGCGCCTCCCTAAGTGGACGTCTATGTCCGAATATGACGCACAAACTCGCAAAGGTCCGTAATCAAGAAAGGGATGAGGAGCTGCACCTCAAAGCCAAGCTAAAGATACATGAAATGATGCAGCAGAATGACGGCCTAACCCTAGAGCAAGCTACGGCCATATATTATGATAGTGTTGAGTATAAAATTGCAAAACCAGCATACAAGTATCAAAGAGGTCTAGATATTTGATGGAAACAGAGGCGGAGATGAAAGCTTTGGGCACACGTATGCGTGATTTGCATACATTTTACTTGGCCGAAGCAACTAAAACAGAGCTAGCTGGATTTGAAGCTATTATTTCGGCCAGAGAAGTCTTCAATCATCCTGAGAAAACTTCGCAGTTCATTGATTTTGATCACTTATTTCAACTCTATCAGAGACGCGACCTCGATACACAGATAATGCTCCTGTGGAATCTGTAAGTACCCTACCCGCACGTTTTCATAATTAACTATATCTTTGATCATTGTTTGATATATCTCATCCTCTATGCAGGTGGCCACATGTTTACACATCAAGATATAATATTAAACTAGCAGGATGCCCCACGCGTTCTATCAAGGGTATAAAGTAGAAATATAAGAAGTTTATAATGGTCAAAACTATAATTTAATAGATACATATATATGGATGTAGTAGGTCAATTGCGGAGGTTGTATCCATTGACATATATTGTATAGATTATTTGAACTGGGCATCACCCAAATCTTATCTACCTGAACCCCCATCCCTTCTATACCTGAGGGTCATCCCCCCTCTCAAAATTCTAGGAGTTTTACTTCATAAAATTATGCATGTTTCGGAGGACCACATGTAATCTATGTGATATGCAGTTTTGCTAGATTTTTCTTACAAACAAGTTTTTGCTTAGAAACGGTTTAAATTTTTATAAAAAGGTTATCAAAATATATCCACATGGGGTCTTGTTTTAAAGAGTTTATTGCGAGGAACACCATGGTGCAATTGGATTTTAATTACGATACTTGGTTTAGGTGCTAAAATTTTTTTCTATTTCAAAAGAAATAACTAGTGGGAAATAAATGAGCCTTAGTGGGGGTTACTCTTTTGATGATGTCACCGATATCACTTTTGAAGCCTCAACCAACCACAACCAAGAGAATTAGCTTAGTGGGGATTAGGCTTATTGGAGTTATAGATATGTAGCCTTCTTGGACCCAACCCAAGTCAACGAGCAAACTTGTAGAGGTGACATTGGCTACGACCGGAAAGATCTGATAAGATGTCTGATCAGATTGTTCAAGGGTTTTGCCAATCAAAATAAATCGACGTGCTTTTGACCTACAACCGCACGTATATGGTCTCTGCCATTATTTCTAGGCATTTTAGCTAATTAAACTTTATTAATCATAAATAGACTTTGTGGTTGCAGCACCATTTCATCCTCATCGATATTGATATTAAAAAGAAATCGTATCGAGGTGTGAGACTCCAAAAAAATGGGAGCTATCTCTGATAGATCTTCTAGTCCATGCGTTAAATGAGTAAGTGAATATTTTTCTAAACAAATATATTTATATATTTATATATATAGCACACTTAATATTATTGTATTTCATAATTAATAATGTGACATAGAACATGTAAAATCAAATTCAAGGTTGAGGAAATGCATATCGTATCTAGAGCAGCCACAAGGGAATAATGAATATGGGTTCTACGTAATATGGGCCACGAAGCAATGGTTAGACATCAAAAACGTTAAAGCGTATAAGATGGTATGTATGCTTCCAAATACATTTTTTATGAACAACATAATATTCACTTATGGCTTATATTTGTGCTTCCATTGTCATTTCTTTTAATGCTCTACAGCGAGAAAAGTTTAAACACAACATGATCTTGGACATGGAGATAAGAGGATTTCAAAACGAGCTAGCGGAATTCATCTTAAAGGAGATTGTGAGCAAAGACGAAAAAAATTCTCCATTGCGCGCTCGCAGAAGTTCAAGAACGCGCACTCACCCACCGAGCGGCTCGCTAGACTTTTGTAATTGTTTGAATAATTACTATGGTATTATTAAGGATATTAATGTAAGTAATATTAATGTACTGTATGATTTGCTATGATGTTATTAAGGTTTTAATGTTATGATTTTATTTTTCTATCAGCAAATATGAATTTTAAAATAATAAAAAACCAAATTAAAAAGAGAAACTAAAAAAATAATTAATAAAAATACCATCGTTGTCGGGCCAAGCCATAGAGGCCGGCAGTGATAGAAAGTCGATCATTGTCGGTGGACAACACACACCGACACTGATCTTCTTATCGATCAAGACGGTAGTAGTTAACAACCGTCGGTGATCTACTACAGATTAGTGCCGGGCTGCAATAAAAAACCGCACTGATCTGTTTTTCATCGTGTCGGTTGCTATCACAAACCGGCATTGATGTTAGACTTCAAACACTGCCAGCCTTTAGTCTCGCCCGGCAAGTAAATCGAGGTTCGGTGCGGTTTTTGGGAACCGACACTGATGTGAAACCCTCATCAGTGCCGATATGGCTGTGCCGATTCAAAATCCGGCATTGATGGGGGGTTTAGCACTGGCGCTGATTTGAAGATCCGAGGTAGTGATACGACCCGGCGACGAACCCGAAGAGCAAGAGGTTCGACCCCCAGCCTGAAGCCGCCGGGCGGTGACGGAGGAGGACGTGCTGGACAAGGAGATGGGAAGCAGATCCGCTGTGGTGCCAGTGCCGTGGTCGCCGACGAGCGACGCGGCCTGAAAGCTTTGCAGAGCACGACGAATCGAATGTGCCGAAGTGCTGCCTTATTTAGCTCTGTTTCTTTCCTGCTGCATCCGATTTCCAAGCAGACAAGTGCAGGTATGATGCAAAGCGCCCCCCCCGCCCCTCGGTATTACTATTACATCACTGTTATAATCATCTAGGTTTGCACATAGAAAAATATAATATAAATCGACATACTTGGTGGATAAATAATTGTGGGATTTTATACTTTCTTGAAGAAAAATGGCATGTGACCTGCTATTTTTTCACGAATACGCAAAAAGGTTTATACATGTTGTATTATATAAGATAGAGAGTTGGTTGAAAACAACGACGACTCACATCTCAAAACACGCTAGGGGAGTTTAGGGTTTTACAATGGGACCTCCCTAGCTTATTACATGACACTACTGGAAACATACATTTTCCTGTCGGTGGAATCAAAACCGACAAAAAAATTGTAAATAGTCTGTCGGTAACATGGAACCGACGAAAATAATTTGGAACCGACAAAAAAACGTAATTGTTCTGTCGGTTGACGATACCGCCAAAGAAATTAATTTTTTTACGTCGGGTACAAATATTTCTTTGTCGGTGGTTGTGTACACACGTAAAAAAATTACGTGAAAATAAACCAAACAAACAGCTCGCGAAGATTGCCGCCAGGGTCTCCCCGCCGCTTGTCCCGGAAATCCACTCGCGCGCAAAATTCCCGCGCTTTTAAGGCACACGGACGTGCTTCAGAGTATGGACACAGGGGCCCAACAATACGCTCCCTCCTTTCTTCCACGAGGCTAGCTTTGGTCCCTGATAGCTGTCCCCTACACAGGACCTCTCCCCACCTATCGCCCACCGTTCAAGTCGGATGCCAAAAAACTGAAGCCTCTCGTTATCTCACGCACCGGCCAGGGAACGAATAAAAAAAGAAAAACAGTCCGCCAAAAAATAAAAAATAAAACTCCCAAAAGGATAAAGATCTCCTCCTACCCGCATCGTCCCGGTTGGGGAACGCCGGCTTCCGAGCACTCGCTAGTCGAGAGTCTGCGCCGCCGTTTCCACTCTCCAATACACGCCCCTCTCCTTGCGCCGCCAAGACGCCCTCCTCATCTCCCGCGCCCGGCCGGCTGCGCATCACCGGGGGGCTCGAGTGCCTGCCCTCGCGTGGCCCATCTCAGGGGCTCACGCCGCCGTCGCCCCCAACGTCCCGCCGCCGTCCGCCCCCAACGTCCGTCCGCCATCGCCGTGGTGTTGGAGCCTGCCACTACGGTTGAGGTACTTCCTTTGTCTAGTGCTGATGTGTTCGTGGGTTCCAGTCTCGTGACCAACGCATTAAAACCCATAACCCTAATCCCCGATCTGCTTGTGGAGGTGTATTTTACCACAAATTTGTAGTCGAGGAGGAGGAGGACCCCGTGATGGAGGACTAGGTGGAGGAGAAACACGTCAAAGGAGTCAGAAGTAGCCCGCAACGACGGAGCCGAGTAGCCTGTAGCATCGAATCGGATTCTGCTACTTCCACCTCAAAGCGTAAGTGTTGTTTCTTTCTCAATGTGCTGTGCTTAATTGGCCTATTGAATAAGTAAAATGTACAATTTATATGATGATGGAGTAGGGTTTGAGCACTATGTTTTAAGGGATACATAATGTCTTTTGATGGTTAGTTAATCATCGTGTGTAGCTGTGATCCGCTTGATAAATTTAATATTTTGTGCTTCGATTGAGGTGCTGCTCTATGGATCTGGTTGTTTCTATTTGTGTGTTTATCCTATTTTCTGAAACACTACAAGATAAAAATAATATGATGACTAATAGTTTTAATCTTACAAATACAGCTCTTTAATATGTCACACCGCAGTTTGGATGTATAGTGGTCGGCAAAAAGTAAAGCACCATCTAGTGAATGGATTAGTCAAACTACTCAATTCTTGGACCATGCATTTTCAAATATGGAGGTGGCTACAAATGACACCATCAAGTGTCCTTGTGCCATGTGTCGAAACTATTTTAGACTCAAAAGGGATACAATAGAGATACACTTGTGCAAGCATGGTTTTAGGGAAGACTATGAAACATGGACAGAGCACGGAGAGAGTCATATTAGACATGATGAAGATGATAGCATAGCAAATAGGGAGGGTTTTGATGAGGTTGATCGAATGGATCAAATGCTGATTGATCTAGCTGGGGACAATCCACCTATAGTAGATGAGCATCCAACACCATTTGCCACAGCTTTTTATAGGATGGTTGATAGTGCGAGTGAGTTGGTGCACGAGAAGACCACACACTCTAGGTTATCCGCCGTTGCTCGCTTGCTCGCAATGAAGTCACGGCACAACATGTCAATAGCAGAATATGATGATATCATAGGCATAATACATGAACTTGTTCCTCCGATTCTAATTTGCCTAATGACTTCTACCAATCAAGGAAACTACTAGAGGGTCTTGGTATGCCATATGTGAAAATTGATGTTTGTTATAACAATTGCATGCTTTTCTACAAAGATGACGCAAGTAAGGAGGTATGTGATGTTTGTGGGAACCAACCGGTATGAGGAAGGTCGCCGAACAAAGGTTCCACGCAAAGTTCTCAAGCGGTACCTACCCATCACGATATAGGCTGCAAAGGTTGTATGCACATGTGGATACAGCCAAGCTAATGCGGTCACCTAGTCCATCAACATCGGATAAGATGGTGCACCCTTTGTGATGGAGAAGCTTGGCAGCAATTTGATCGAGACTTTCCCGAGTTTGCAAGGGACAAAAGAAATGTGCGGCTTGCTGTAGCAACTGATGGTTTCACGCCATTTAGTATCAATGCTGCCCCATACTCTTGCTGGCCGGTCTTTGTGACGCCATTAAATTTACCTCCTGGCACACTCTTAAGGCCGGAGTATATATTTCTTGCCCTTGTTGTTCCCCGGCCCTAAGCATCCCGGTAAAAAGTTGAACATTCTAATGCAGCCCTTAGTTGATGAATTTAAAACATTGTGGGAAGGGGTTGACACAATTGATGCATCGGTAAAACGTAGCTTCAAAATGAGGGCAGCATACCTTTGGTCTGTATATGACTTCATGGCATATGGAGACTTTGCTGGGATGGAGCACCCATGGTAGATTGTCATGCCCATATGGATATGGTTGCCGAGGTTTCCAACTCCGTAATGGCCATAAGGCTTGTTGGTTTGACCGTCATAGGTGCTTCTTGCCTATGGATCATGTGTTCAGAAAACAAGCTAATGCATTTCGTAAGAACACAAGGGTGCTGGATGAGCCACCTAGGAGGTTGACAGGGGCGGAAATCCAGGACAATGTGACCAGATTTGCAAATGACACGCACACCTTTGGTAAATTGCACAATTGGACACATGTACTTTGCTTTAGGCAGCTTCCATATTTCTCTAAGTTACTGCTTCCACATAACATTGATGTGATGCATAATGAAAAGAATGTGAGTGAAGCCATATGGAACACATGCTTTGACATAGCTACTAAGACCAAAGATAATGTGAAAGCTAGGCTAGATTTAGCTAAGATTTGTAACCGACCTTCATTCCATTTGGTCCAAAAGAACAATGGGAAGTGGGACAGGCCTAGAGCTCCATTCTGCATTGGCAAAGATGACAAGCCAGTCATTCTCCAATGGTTCAAAGAATTGAAGTTTCCTGATGCATATGCAGCCAATATTAGGCGTGGTGTGGACTTGCAACATAAGAGGATTCTTGGCCTAAAAAGTCATGACTACCACATCTTTATTGAAAGATTGCTTCCTGTTGTGTTCCGTGGGTTTCTACCAGATAATGTATGGCGCTCTTTGGCTGAGCTTAGTTACTTCTATCGACAATTGTGTGCCAAAGAGCTTAGTAAAGATGGTGTTCGTTCTTTAGAACAGAATGTTGCAGTTCTTATTTGCAAATTAGAGAAGATATTCCCTCCTGGATTCTTCAATGTTATGCAACATCTAATCATCCATCTGCCTTATGAGGCACGATTGGGAGGGCCAGTTCTAGCCCGTTGGAGTTATCCATATGAGAGGTAAATCTAAAAAAATATCTACATATCAATTAAGGCCCATTAGTTTTTTATTTGTAATATGTTCCTCTTGTTTGATAGGTTTATCCAGAAAATTAAGAAGAAAGTAAGAAATAAGGCACGTGTTGAGGCTGGCATTGTTGAGGCATTTCTAGTTGAAGAGGCTACAAATTTTCTTAGTCTATATTTCAAATCCACTGCACCTTCTATTAGAAACAAGATGCCACGATATGATGATGGTTCATCAATATTTGAAGGTACATGTGACCTTGAAATTTTTAAATGCCCGGTCGATGCATCAGCCCAAAGGGTATTCGTATCCTCTCAAATGAGGAGTACAAGGTTGCTTTCTTGTACATACTCACAAACATACCTGAGATGGATGATTTCTTCATGTAAGTTATATAAATTACTTCAGTAGTGTTTTCCCAAATGATCTGAACCGTTCATGTCGGGTTGAGTAGTGTTTTTTATGTGTAGGCAATTTGATAAAGAGGAGTGGAAGAGTCGATTTGATCCCACCGAACAAAGAACTTCGTGATTTAAGGTTAAATGGTTGGAAAAATGCCCGTGGCAAACAGTTTGGGCCAAATTTTTTTGATTGGTTCAAAAAGAAAGTAATACTCTTATCCATTTGTCAATATGTTTGTGTTGAATACTGAAAAATGCTAAAGAAGTTTTAACTCAAAAAATTTCTTTTTTGTTTCAGTGCATGAAATCAGCTAGCATTCACAATGTTCTATGCCAATTATCATATGGATTCTGCACTCATGTTGCCTCCTATGGGTGTTATGATGTTAATGGATATAGATTCCGTTCAGAGAAATATGAGAGGGGAAGTCCTGGGTTAACAACCATAAATACTGGTGTTTGTGTTACTTCATATGATGAAAACAACAATGCCATTGAGTATTATGGTGTCATTGAAGATATCATAAAAATTGAATGGGAAGGCGCTTTGAAACTAGAGTTGGTTTTATTTTATTGTCGCTGGTTTGATCCAACACCTAATGGATTGAGGCGTACAGAAGATTTAGGTTTAGTAGAGATCAAGCATGCATTAAGGTTGAAAAGTTTTGACCCATTTGTGATGGCTAGTCAAGTTACTCAAGTTTACTATCTATCTTACCCATGTAAGAATAGGGATCTATCTCCATGGTGGGTTGTCTACCAAGTTGCTCCTCGTGGATGTGTACCCCTCAATGGCACAAATAATGAGTCCATGAGTTCTGAACATGTAATACATGATGTCTATCAAGAGGATGGATTAGATGGTACCTTTGTTATTGATTTGGAGGAAGCATTGGATTCTCTGGTATCATTGGGCTCGGATGAGATTACTGATGAGGTAGACTTGGAGACAATAGAGAAAGCCATGGTTGAGGATGAGGAATATGATGAAGAAGCTATTGATGAAGAGGGTAACACTACAGAGGAAGAGGATGAACCAATAACAGATGAATCAGAGGAAGAGACTTATGATCAAGATGATTATTGAATTTTTACTCATGAATTTGTAGTGTTGTGATGTTTATCAATGGTGTTATGTGTTATGTAATCTGAACATGGTGATATTAAATCTGAATTTGGTGTTATGCAGCTGCAGCTTTGTGTTATAGAAACAGGAATCTATTTGTTGTTTCCCAAGCGCAGCTACTGTGTTATTTTGATGTTTCACTGGCATTATTAAATACATTTTTTAGCTGATGTTCACTATTGAAAACAATATTTTAACTCATTGTTCCTATGCAGATGGCTCGTGGAATCTGTCATGCACGTAGAAATCATCTTCCTCGGAGGCTTGGCTCCCAATTGGGTGCTTCTCAAGGAACAAACACTCAAACAAGTGCATCTCAAGGAACAGCCACTATTGATGGCTCCTCACAAAGGACAAGACCTGCTGCCCCTCTCGAAGAGCCTCCTAAAAAACGAGGAAGGAAGCCAGGGAAGAGAACCAAATTAAAACCACTTCCACAAACTGGCCGGGTGACTCTTAGACCAAGTGGTGACTCGTGAGTAAATTACCAAACTATTTTGTACTGTTAGCTTCCATTTTGTAAATTACCAAACTGTTAGCTTCTATAAAAGTATATGTCAATTAATTACAGGCAGTTTAGTTATGTTAACTACAATGGCAAGGTCCCATACAAATACACTACTCAACTTGGTTGCATTCTCAAGAGAGTGTATCCAGGTTTGCTTCAAGACAGAGATGAGGATGGTGTACTGATCAGGGAGCGGCCAGCTCTAGATTGGCCTGATTATTTTCTGGGTAGTGTGAATGTTGAAGGCATGACAAATGGGGAACGTGTGCTCTCTGAATTTTGGGTAAGAGGCATGCTTTTTCTCTTAGTTACATTTATTTTCATGTGTCACAATTTCTTCAGAAAATTTAACGTGGTTTTCCTGTACACATGCAGCGGTTGTTCCAAGTTGAAGAAGAAGATCAAGCAGAGGCGGATCGTGTTCTTGACAACTATTTGAAGAAAAGGGTGAGGGACATGATGTATCAAGCCCGTGTGGAATGTGTAAAGGCATACTACAGAAAAAGAGGTGAAATTATAGATGATACACTAGCCCGCACAATTGAGCTTGAATATGAACAATACAAGATGGGCAGGCTGGACTGGTTTGATGACGCTGTGTGGCCCGTTCTGTGTATGTATTGGTGCTCAGAGGAGTATAAGGCAAAACGGAAAATAGGACAGCAATGTCGCTTTAGTAATGATGATATTGCTCAAAACCATGGAGGGTCTAGACCTTTCACAGAGACACAAGTTCTGGTATGTTATGTGTATGTGTATCCTTGAGTTAATATTTGCATACAAATGTAAAATGTATATTTTGATGCTGCTCATAACTATTTCTATTTGTAGGGACATAGGTTTGGACAACATAAGGGAACGCCGATGAATACATTTGCTGCGATGAAATCTGGCATGAAAAGTATGGATAGCACTGGTAATTGTGGTCCAATTAACAGCAACAAAGCACAACAACGCATGGTATGTCAATCTAAGTCCGATATTGAAAAAAAAATACATTAATCTATTAGCTGTACAAAATTTCAGTTCTTGCAGTCCAACCATGATAGCTTGAAATGGATACATGATTAAACATGTACCCTAGTACCATCACAACATGATTAATTGGATCTTCTTGTAGGATGCCTATATAGCAGGGGTTAAGAGGACACAGGAGCCTGAAGAACATGAGGATGGAGAACATGAGGATGGAGAGCATGAAGAGCATGAGGATATGGAAGAGGTGGAACAAGGGCAAGGGCCAGAACATGAGCAAGAGTTGAATGCAAAGGTGTTGTATGATGTATCAGATGGTTTGTCCTCCCATGGGCGCTTTGCTATAGGATATGGCGCTGTTAGGGCAGCTGATATCAGAGCAGCTGCGAAGGAGAATAATGTGAGTCAATCAAATCCAGTTTCAATGCAAATGTTGGCACGACAAAATGCAGAACTACGACGAGAAAATGCAAGGCTACACAAAGAGAAGGATAGTGCGATGCAGCAAGGCAAAGCTGCTATGGATCTGACAGTGGTATGTATGTGTGTTGATAGTTTTTTTTTGTACAGGCAAACCATTTTTCAAATTCTAAAATATTAAATGTCTTCACTATAGGCACTTTATCGGGCGCTTAGGACTGGCACAAGAAATTCCAGAGGCAGCCTTACGAGTTGCACCAGCGGCAGCACATGCAATTGTGAGTACAAGAGCCCAACTTATTGTCTTTTCTAGAAAATACATGGTAGTTTTTCTCTAGTTTAGCTACCTGGCTGTTAGCTTCCCCTATTTCCCGTATATTTGGGCAACTATATGACTAATTTTGATGTGGTATTCAGAATGGCAACATGCAGTCCACCAGTGAGGAAGTGGCCTCATCTTGATTCTTGCATAGCTACTGGACTTTAATTGAATTAATTGAGTACTAATGGTAAGGTAGATATTTGCATTGGTTCAGTTCCCATGGACGATGATTCAGTTGACATCAGTCCAGATTTATCCTCTCAACTGATTTTTGAACCAATGCTATTATCATGCACTTAAAAGTTTCAAGTCCTCGGATATTAGTTCCTCAAAATATTGTAGCTTTATCCAATAGTAGATTATTCAACTGTAGGTGTGCCTTTGTAGTCATCAGTGCTATTATTTTAGACTAACTATTTAAATTGGTGCACTAGTAGCAATACTGTGGATAAGAAAAAATTTAACGTGGCAACATATATGCAGTACTTGTCATGGCTTGAGTTACTGTGATCAGAGAAACTGATTTTGGCATATAGTTCAGATAAAATATTTAGCACTGTTATGTTCTCACGTGACTTTATGACTACTACTACCCTGTCCCAAACTAATATTTCTCTTCATATATATATCTAGGCCACTGGTTCTTCTCACGCTGGCTCGGAATCGACTAATGGTGACAATGCCACAGATGGCCACAATGAAGATGATCGCAATGACGCGCACATGGCTGTATTGGAAACACTGAACCACCATAGTGGAAACCATGCATGAAGGCATGGGACTCATAACAAACAGAGAATGCAGTCACTTTGGGTTTGTAGGAGAATCTTTTGGTAGGTGTCACTCCTAACCTTTAGATACTAGAGGTGCAGCCAAGAAGTTGATGCCATTTTTTGGGAACTAGTGCATGCTTTTGTGAAATTATGTTGTTGTGTTCATGCCAGCCCTAGGACATCTTATTTATGATAGTTGTGGATGAAAGACCTATGGACATCTTATTTATGTAGCTATGCATGCAAGACTATGGACATCTTATTTATGTAGATGTGGATGCATCTTAATTTGGCTGCTGATGCCAACTGTGTAATCTAATCTATGTATGGCATGTGGATGGTGACAAACTGATGCAATATATTTGAGTTCTAGTTGAAAACCTTACACAATCAGATGTCTTTGTTGTGAATGTATACTCTTATGAATATTGTATAAAATTGTAAATAAATGAGGTTCTCCTATGGCCGGGACAGCTATGACACGAAATATATTCTCTGTCGGTATGTGCCAATTACACTGTCGGGTCTGTGATGACGGGAAAAATCATTATTTCGGCCGGTAAGAACTTTCATTTCCGGGCGTTCAAAGGCGACAGGAAAAGTATTTTCTTTGTCGGTGCATCCAATTTTCCCCGTCGTAACTTCCCGACAGAAATTAAATTCCAGGTCCGTCGGTCGACAATTTCCCCGTCGACACGGGGACCGACAGAAAATATATCAACCCGACAGGGGAAAAAAAACCCGGCAGGGGAAAATCTGTTTCTCTGTCGCCTCGGGCTGTCGGTATTTTCCTCGTCGGTGCACCGGCAGGAAAATTAGTATTTCATATTTTCTGTCGGTTTATTCTAATGCTCTGTCGGTTCCGTACCGACAGAAAAATGTAAGTTTCCAGTAGTGTGATGATACCTAAGGGTTATTACCCGCTTATTTACAAACTACCTAGCTTGGGTGCCCTCTCTCTCTCTCTCTCTCTCTCTCTCTCTCTCTCTCTCTCCCCCCCCCCCCTCCCCCCCCTCCATATATCTTGAGTCCCCTCAATCGTGCAGGAACTAAATTTGATCTATTCATTCATTTTAACACTATCACTCGAGCCTCATCAAGTCACCATCCACCACATGGTGTGATTACTAGATTTTCTCCTTTTTCTCCAATATATGCTCTCATCCGAGCCCTAACACCAATAAGCTATATCTATTCTCTCTCCTTAGTATGAGATCTATATATTAGCCTCACACAGCCATCAAATACGTACCTATATTCATGTGTCTTATTTCATATTAACGGCACTATTGGCTGCATTACTCTCTTCCTCTCCAATGACGGAGCTACAGAGTGGTCCCTATTAGTCATGGACCACCTACAGGTTTGGCCCAAGGCCTAGTGTCTCTAGGACCTTTGGGCTTTGGCCGATTAATGCCTTTTGGCATTAACCTATTGAATTGAATCAACTCCTCTCGTTTGAGCGTTTTTTCTATGGTCAACCATCGACCAAGGCACCAACTGGCGGAGACAACAGCGGTTGTCCAGCAAGTAGAGAAGAGGTACGTCTCTAGCTCTCGATCTCCCGTTCACAGCTTCTTCTAGCGGCTAAGCAGCAAAGGCCATATTGCTCTAAACAGGAAGTAGAGAAGAGGTACGTCTCTAGCTCTCGATGCAGGACTCCATAGGGACCGCAAGAGTGACAAGATGCAAGTACTGCTAGCACCCTTCGTCCTTGGCACCTCGGCCATCGGCATTGACAATACATGTGCACAAGGTATGTAATCTACATTAAGCAAAGTTAGTTAGAGCTGTTCATTTTAAGATGTTTGTATGACCTCTATAGTTTACTCATATTGCGTTTGATAGTATGTATATACCACTAGTACAGAGATCATTTCCCTTGACACTAGCATTTTATTTTTACTAGCGGTTTCTCTTGACAACAACTAGTAGAAATCGGCACTATTTCTAGTGGTGGATTTCTTAAGAAACTGTCATTAGAAATCGTGTATTTCTATTGGCGAATTTGTTAAGGAACCGCCAGTAGAAATCATATTTCTACCGGGTGATTTCTTAAGAAATCCGCTACTATTTGAGTTTTTCAAACTTTCTCGGATGGAGAAACTTCCAAAATAAAAGTTATAGATCTCGAAAAGTTATGAAACTTTGTAGTTGATAATTTTTAATCTAAAATCATCTTTTCATGGAAAACTATATATCGAATTTGTCAAATTTGAAATTCAAATTTTGCAAATGACCTCGGATGGAGAAACTCCTAAAATAAAAGTTGTAGATCTTGAAAAGTTATGAAACTTTGTAGTCGATAACTTTTTTATTTGAATTCGTTTAGGACCTCAAACACTCAATTTATGCTCAGTTTTTAGATAATATGTGAGAAAAGAAAAAGGAATATGGACACATGTGAGTGTGTGGTGAAGTGGTAAGAGAGATCGCGTGAGGGGCAGGTCGCAGGTTCGAAGGCTGGCAGCCGCGAAGCATGTAATTTTCACGCGAAAATTGCCGTGACTTGCGACTTCGAGGCGGGCAAGGCCTCTCCAGTGCTAAAAACTTTTTTTCTTGTTTTTAAAATATTATTTTGCTATTTTTTCACTGGACAGGCATTTCTACTGGCGGTTCACTACCGCCAGTAGAAATTGATTTTTACTGGCAGTTTTCAGCAAACCGCCAATGAAAATACCCTATTTTCACTAGCCACTTATACTGGCGGTTCCAAAAAAACACCAGTAAACATGGATTCGGAACCGTCAGTAGAAACCTTCTGTATACTAGTGTACTTGTGTATTGGCATGTTACAATCTACTCCCTCCGTCCCTTTTTATTTGTCGCTTCACTTCCCGAGACATAAATACCGGAAATTTTAATAAATAATAAATATCATCGATTAGTATCATAATTAATATCATCGGAAAGATCTTTGGATCTAGTTTTTTAACAAAATTATTTAGAGATATAAATATTGTACGTATTTTCTATAAATTAAGTCAAACTTGTGGCACGTATCCCACGGCGACAAATAAAAAAGGGACGGAGTAGTATATAGTTTCTACCTAGCTAGCACTGCCATTTCATTCTCATATATCAGCATTTTCAGACTAGCATCTGTATGAAAAGACCCTTGGAGTAATTAATCCACTACAGGGAGAAGATTTAATGGCATAGTAGCTCAACTAACATCGAAGTTGTATATGATTAATTGCTAACTGTTGAGGGCATAGGGGGAACTTTTGAATTTCATGGGGGTAGGTAATGGCTATGAGAATGATACTGCTCTGTCCCTCGAAAGTTATAACTTCTAGAATTCTCCTAAGTCAAAATTTTTAAACTTTGACCGAACTTCTAGAAAAAAAAATACTAAAATTTATGGTATCAAATTAGTACCATTAGATTTATCATATAATATATTTTCATAAGATACTCATTTTATGTCATAGATATTGATGCTCTATCTATAAAGTTGGTCAAACTTAAAAAAGTTTGACTAGCACGGATTCTAAGAGTTGCAGCTTTCGGGGACGTAGGGAGTATACGTGAACCAGCCAGTTTGCCCTAATAAAAGCTTAATCTAATGATGCAAATGCATATACCACGTGAACTAGCACGCAGGAATAATAATCTGACAGCTGTGTGTGGCGTGTGGTAGTTCCTCATTGCATAATAAGGCATTTGATTGCTCAAGAATGTGCTTTTTTCTAACAGGGTGACAAGAGCATTGCACTCTATATATATTATTAGAAGGTGTAGAAGAAAATACAATATGTTAAAAAAGGAAAGACGTAACGACCACCAACCGCTAAAAATAACATTCAAAAGGAAAACAGGAACACCAAAACCTTAGGAAAATAAAAATTTAAGAAAATGTGTACTTTTCTATTCATGAGTGATGAATAAAAGTTCTCCCTTTCTTAAAAAGAAAAGCTAACAAATGGCACAAGAGAGCGTCGTTGGAACAGAATACCCAAAGAGCGTAGGAGAAAATACTAGAGGCACGTGTTCCACAACAGATTCGAAGAACAGCTCACTACTGAATCTTGGACAGCGCACCGACCGAGAAAGATACTTCACTTTTTTAAAAAACGAAAAGTTCTATCCTCTAGGAGCAAGTATAATAAGTGAGTTGAATACTAAGATAAAGAAAAAAAAAGAGAGAAAAAAAAAAGCAAGATATAAACTTATAGCCAGCTTATACATTAGAGCACACGCACCTCTCACACCCCCACCACATATATAGCAAAACTAGAGGGGAGGCCCGGCGCTTCGCGTGGGCGGCGGTAGAAACCCCTTAAAAAAAAAATCTGGATGCTACAGTAGTATTTTGGATGCTACTGTAACAGGTGCGGAACTGTTCAGGGATCTGTTACTGTTCATTTACTGTGGATGAACAGTAACCTGTGAGTGGAAAGGGTCGCGTGAACAGTGTTTCAGGGAGTCACCACGTTTAAAGGATCTATATATAGATGATCACTGCTCTTTGAGTGTTAAGTGTCAGAATTGATTTTCTCCACCATTCCTTTATCTGAACTGACGGACGCCAAGGTAATTCTGACATGCATGCTCCAACTGAAGCTCATTCCATACCATGCACGCACTCTTGCATTCATTTGAAAAAAAAAAAACAAATATGTTCACCATCCTCGATCATCCATCATTCCAAATTAAACCGGACACAAACTGTATCCAGTTTCATCCCATGGTTTTGAGACCTATACCGCTATTCTAATTGTTGCTACCAACTGAAGAGTCGTACGTCAGCCCATGGTAACCAATAAGGATACAAGTAATAGCAATATAGTAATTACTATACCAAATGAAGAGTCCTGGTATAATAAACCAATAATGAGACAGAGAGACATAGGGGGTGTTTGGGATTGCTCCACTCCACGTTTTCCAGCTCTGCTTCATGTTTTTTAGCCAAACGGTTTCAGCTCCATACACGCAACTCCAGAAAAAAGGGTGGAGTTGTGAGAGCACCTAAAGAGATACTCCACAAACTCCAGGTTTCTGTGGAGCTGCTTCACGGTGAAGTTTGTGGAGTAGAGTTCGTGGAGCAGTCCCAAACACCCCCATGTCGTTGTATTACTAGATAGCATGTCCCCTAGTTCCGATCCGCAAATTAAGTCGTCGATCAGTACTGCAATTTGCAAGAGCATTCGCTTAAGTACAGGAGTACTTGCTAAAATGTATAATAAGCCGAGGTCAGTTCAGCTGTCGTACTTCCTTCATCTCAATTTATAAGACGTTTGACTTTTTTGACATAAAGTTTGACCTCTCGTCTTATTCAAAATTTTTTGCAAAATATCATTTCTTTTATCGTGGCTTGCTTTATTAATAGAAGTTCTTTAAGAATAATTTAAATTTTTTTATTTTTGTATAAATTTTTTTGAATAAAACGAGTGAGCAAACTTAGAAAAGAAAAAGTAAAACGTCTTATAATTTGATTTCAGTTTTCCTTTAATTTTGCTTGATTTCAGTTTTCCTTTAATTTTGTGTCTCCCACCTCTCATCCTCCTCATCTGCTCCCTGGCCCTCTCGTTTGCCCCCAATCCCCCACCTCAACGGACGCAAGGAGCGAGGACACTCGACCGCCGCACTGCGTCATCCCGCAAGGCCACCGCAGCACGCCTCGCAGCAACATGCTGGCCCAACTGCGCAACCGCCACCTAGGGGCGACAGCCGCTTGCAGCCACTCAGCGACAAAGCAGGGGCCGTTGCTGTACCTCCATAGTAACTGGCAGCCAGGGTCTGCGGCTGCATGCCTCCAATCAATTCGTAGCGCCTCCTTCCCCAGCCTCAGGTATTTTTCCTTAGATTCCCTTTAATATCTGGTCTCCCATTTTGGTTTTGGTGTCCAGTAAATCCCCCCTTTAGACAAAAATGATCCGTGTTTTAGCTGGGAGAGTTGCAGAGTATGTCGTGGTCAGTTACCCTTTTTGTTAATTTCAGTTTCTTTCAGAGTATTATGAGTATTGGGATTCAGTTTTTTAGATTTCCAATTGGATGCTTGGCTGGTTCAATGCAAGCACTGTCAAGAAATTTAAGTCATGGTGAGCTTTGTAAACTTATGGAAGTTTTCTTGTTCCTTTTCAGGAGATTTAATGAATTTAAGATACTATTTGGATCCTGGTGACATTAAGGGGCTATGAACATGAGGCTGATATGCAGGACGATTTCCCTTCTTCAAACATACACTGATTTATCTTATATATGTTTGCACATGCAGTTTCAAAACTGGAGTGGAACAAAGGCATATCTTCTATTTTTTTTATTTCTGTAGACTATTCGAAGACACTAGGTTGGAAAACAGGATTGAGAAAATAGTCACAACATTGGCTATTAATTCTTAAGAAGAGCTGGAGCTCTATCTGCTTAACTGAATAACAAAACAAATTTATGAGTAGATCTGTTTTCTCAGGTCCAGGGAATCAATCCCTGATGAATTATCAGCAAAACAGGTCATGTTGTAATTATCAAAATTTGGCATTTGAGTTGTCGTACATTTTTTTATGATAACTTGCCACTTGTTCAAAATATAAATCCTCCCAGTTCCTTGTTCAGAATGTAACTCCTCCCTGTTAGAAGTCATGTTTTGCTGATGTTATAATATTTTTTTATTAATATGTCCTTCAACTCATAGATACTTGTGTTTTTATATTATTTTGCCCCCTAGTTAGCAGTTTCTCGTGTTTTAGGGGTGAATATAATGTTTTTAATAATAATTTGACCCTCAAATTGGCAGTGTATCGTGTTTTTTTGTTGTTGATACAATTCATTTTATGTGAAATTGTCCTTCAATTAATAGTCATTGTGCTTTGGTGGTCCCTACATCTCAGTGTTTGTATTATTTGCTCCTAGCTAGCAGCTAGCCATGTTTTCTGATTGTTGCAATAGGTTGTATAATAACTTGCCCCTTCTGTCTTAGCAAATTATGCAAAGCTTGTTCTAATAATTTGCCCCTTAGGATTGTAACTTGTCTTCTTTCGTGCTCTCGTGCCACTACTCTCGGTTTTCTATTAAATGCCCTGTCCCTTCATGTTTTCTGGTTGGTACAATGCGTAGCATAATAAACTGTACCCTCACCTGGCAGCTTCTTTCTACTTTTTAGGGTGTTGCAATGGTTTGTGTAATAATTTGCCTCCCCTCAATTTAGCAACTTTTATGTGATGTCAAGTCATCATTTCTTAAGATAGGGGTCACGACTCGGGTTAGGAATAGAGGCCCCACTAAGCAATTTTCTGGCTTCTGATTGGTCGAAACTTCAAAAGTGATGTCAGCTGACATCATCAATGGAGTTACCTTCACTAAGTCACATTTATCTCCCACTAGCGTTTTTCTTTTGAAATAGAAAAAAAGTCGTAGCACCTAAACCAAGTATCGAAATTAAAATCCAATTGCACCCTGGTATTCCTCGCAATAAACTCTTCAAAATAAGACCCCACATAAATATATTTTGATAGTTTAAACCGTTTCTAAGCAAAAACCTGTTTATAAGCAAAAATCTAGCAAAACTATATATCACATGGATTACATGGTCCTTCGAAACATGCATAATTTTATGAAGGAAAACTCCTAGAATTTTAGGAGGGAGATGACCCTCAGGTATAGTAGGGGTGGGGGTTCGGGTAGATGAGATTTGGATGATGACCAGTTCAAATAATCTATACCATGTATGTCAATGGATACAACCTCCGCAATTGATCTACTACATCTATCTATCTATCTATCTATCATATATATACATTAAATCATAGTTTTGACCATTATAAACTTCTTATATTTTTACTTCATACCTGCAGCAACGCGTGGAGTATCCTACTAGTATTGATAGTTTGTCATGTTCTTCCTGCTCCTTGTATAATAACTTAGCAGCTTATGCAATGTTTGTTCTAATAATAGTTCCTCGGATGGTAGCATTTCTTTTTTTAGCCACTACTCTACCCTCACTTCATAGCTAGTTATGTTCCCTAGCTCTTACAATAGGTTGTAAAATAACTTAGTTCCAAGTTGGCAAATTATGCAATGCTTCTTCTACTAATTTGTTCTCAGGTTGCAGTTTGTCACGTAGTATATTCTTACAATTTTTGTTATATTCCCATGTAACGAGCCATGTTTATAATATGTAACTTCAGTACGTTTGTTAGTAGCAACTTTAGTTTTTTCACACTGTGCACATATTTACACCTAAATTGCTATTAGGGTAAAATTCTTTAAAACATATATAACTATGGTCTAGTTTTGTTTATCTCACCATGTAGAACACATTGGTGTAGACGGAATTAAGAATGAAAATGCAGTTCAAAAGTTATAGCAATTGAAGTAATTTTTTTGATTTTTGGAGCACGTGTCATGATGTCATGCTTTGCAAGTTGTGCCTGCGACTGCACGATTTTGGACCTTATTTGCCTGGACACGTGGTCAGACATCATGCATATGGAAAGCAAGATGGCGTTGACAACGGGTGGTTGGGTTTGCCGAAAATAGAAAGGTGCGGACAGGGGAGCAAGTCAGTAGCGTGCGTGCTGAGGTGCGTCCAGCGTGCTGAGGTGGGTCGCGCGCTCTCCTCCCAGCGCGACGGGTCGCGCGTTATCTGCCTCGGACAGGGATAATGCGCGACCTGTCGCGCAAACACAGAGCGCGCGACCCCGTACCAGAGCACGCGCCTGTGACCCACTGCAGCAGACACGAACACGACCCGAGCGGCAGGCCCCCTCAGCGGACCCATACTGCCGTGTGGTGCATGCGACCAGCTCGTCACGTCAACTGAACCCTCACGCTACCCTGCATGCATGGGAGTGGGACCGTCGAGCACAATTTCAGCACGCAAACCTGAAAAAGTATTTTTTATTTGAATCGCTATAACTCTTAAATAATATGTTCGTTTTCAATTCTGTCTACACCATTATGTTCCATGTAATAAGATGAACAAAACTAGACCACACTTGCATATGTTTCGAAGAGTTTTATTTTCATAGCAATTTATATGTGAAAATATAGTAGAAGATTTATTAGTGAAGCTGCTACCATATAATACTTAACTTGCTACTCCAAAAAAAAACTAAAGTTTTTTTTTTACATATTATGCACATCGATTGTTAGTATAATAATATAATAAATTTCTTATATAGTATTTACATAAAAAGAGAATAACAAACCATAACAAGACAAACTGCAATCTGGATGGACATATTATAATAAATACTATATAAGTTGTCAACTTTGACCATTTATATTTATTGAAAAATGAGGGTAGCAGCACAAAACACGATAAACTACAACCTAAAAGCAAATTGTTAAAGCAAGCATTGCATAATCTGCTAACTAGAAGGACAAGTTATTATATAACCCACTATATGAGCCAAGAACCTAAAAAGTGAATAAAAACTAAAATTAAAAAATATTAGAAAAATAATGACTGAAAACTGAAACTAAAATTACTAAAAAAAAGTAAAATGAAAATAGAAAATAAAGAAATGGACAAGAAACCTATACTGAAAATTGAGACTAAAAAATATTAAAAATAGACTGAAACGTGAAACTAAAAAAGTAATGAAAAAAATACTGAAACTGAAAATAAAAAAGGACAAATGGAAAAGGAAAACTAAAGAAATACCAATGAAAACTATAATGAATAAAAAGGATAAAAAAAGATAACATAAAAAAGAAAAAAAAGGAAAGCCGCATGCATATGAGCTATGAGTGTTGGAGAGCCGCATGCGTAACAGTCTGAGTGCGGCATGCTCGGGAGCCGGGAAGGGCCCATGGCACACAGGCCAGGCCAGGCCAGGCCGTAAACTTTGCGTATTTTAATTGATGAGTGGAAACCGGCGGGGCTTTGTTGGGTCGGGCCGTCGCGGCAGGTGTCGCGCGCTGTAATCGGAGCGCGATCAGTCGCGTAAAAGTCTTTCCGTATATGTAGTCCGTAGTTGCGTCGACCGGCCGGCCCAATGCGAGGTCCAGACACACCTCCACCAAGTGAGAATATAATTCCAGGTGAGAACACATAGTACATATATATGCATGTAGTAGTGATGATATACTTGTTGGATAAGTAATACACACACCGCATACCGTCCGCGTTTTTCAGAATACGGCGTTTTTCAGAATACGTGGACGACGCGCGCGACGTGTGTGTTCACATGCATCCAAGAGGAATTTTTTTATTTCAGTATACTTAATAAAGTCCACGCTGCTTTAGCTCCTATAAAACCCTATAACTTGTAGGATCAGTTCGTAGTACTAACACTATTATGCACAACAATATACACCTATATTAGACAAGGGTTGGCTACTCTATGGTCGATTATTCTATAATCAGCTAGTTTAGCATAACAATTGTACTCATTACGATATAGTGAACATATATAATTGAGATACATATCCTAATATAACTTGTGATGTTATTTATACGGTAATGAATTAGAGATTTTTATGACTTCTTTGTCTGCAGTGGCTTTATGACTTCTTCTACAGTGGCAAACGCAGCCTAGTAAGTCAAGGGTAGATCAGCTAGAGCAAATTCGAGAAGGTGTGTGTTAGTCTTGTGAGTGTATAGATTTTTATTTTATGGGTGTGTAATGGTAAAAAAATTGAGTATAATCACTATTTTTCTGATTTTCTATAAGTACGACCGCGTCATCTACAGTGACCATGGATCAGTCCGTGTAGTAGGTAGTAATATAGGTGGACCTCATCCACCTCTATTCTCCTCTTCCTCCTTTTCTTCTTTGTCTTCTTGTCCCTGTCTTTTTTATTTTTTCTTCTACTTTGTTCAAAACGTGTAGGGGAGCCTTAGGGAGCGAGGACTCTACTGTGTTCATGCTGGTAGGGTTGATGGACCTCTCTCTGTACCCCCTAAATCCGCCCTTATCATTCAGTGCTTTACTATCACGTTATGATAAATATTATCAAGTGCTTTACTATCACGTTATGATAAATATTATCAAGAGCTCTAAATCAATCCCTATCCTACATTCTTACTATGTGCTTTACTATCATATTATGATAAATACTCCTTTAATTCTAAATTATAAATTATTTTAACTTTTTTATATACATCCGATTTGCTATGTATCTAGACATACGTTATATCTAGATACATAGCAAAAATAGATATCTTGATAAAAAATTAAAAAATAACTTACAATTTGGAACGGAGAGTGTATAATAATAATAATAATAATAATAATAATAATAATAATAATAATAATAATATGTATTCCATCATTTTAGAGAATATATGTTATTCTATAGGAAAATGCGTAGTCGGCCACATAAGGCAATTTTTTTTTTTTTAAATAATATTTTTTTAAGATAAAATGCGGATGTAGCATCTGATTAAAAAAATTGCGAGTCTGGTAGTCTGTCGGCCTCTGGGTGGCCGATTTACCATTTATCGGGCGTGTGGAGGGCCGACTAGCACCTATCGGCGGCCGAAGCTGCCGATTAGTGCCTACAAAAAGCCGGCACCTCGGGCGGTGGGCCTGTCGGGCCGAGAGGCCTGTCGGCACTCCCGGCCGACCCGAGGCCGGTCGGCCCGTCCGCTGCCGACAAGTCGGTGGGGCCACGGACCTGTCGGCCCTCCCCCCGCCGACCGGAGTCCTGTCGGCTCTCCCCGGCCGACTGATGTGCCTCTCGGCTTACGGCTGGGCTGACACCTCCCCATTTATCCACCGGCGTCTTCCTCACGTGCGGCGGCCTTGCGCCCTCTCTCTCTCTCTCAGCCCGGCTCACCGGCAATCGCCCGGCCCGCCGCAGCGCCCCTCGCGCCTCCTCCCTCGCCGGCCACCACGGATCCGTGGTGGCCGGAGGTGCCGCACCGCCGCCCAGCGGGCTGCGAGCCCCCCACGCGCCTCCTCGGCCGGCGTGCTCCATCGCCGCCCGGCTCTGCACAGGTATGTTTCTTGCTCTTTTTTTTTTAGTTGAGATAGTTGTAGTTAGATTTTATGGTTAGTATTTTACAGTTAGATTTTAGGGTTAGTTTTAGTAGGATTTAGTTAGATTTTAGGGTTAGTCTTGTACTTAAAATTTAGGTATAGTTTTAGTAAGATTTAGTTAGTTTTAGGGTTAGATTAGGTGTAGAATATTTAAGGTTAGATTAGGTGTAGAATATTTATTAGAATTTTTAAAATATTTTTTTGAGGTAATTATAGTATGGTTTTTGTAATGTTAACCACATAATTTGAATATCTATGTTATTTAGATTGGGATGAGTTACTATTAAGATTTAGATTATTTTAATTATACTTTAGGTTATATAGATGGTGGTTACGGTGGAAATTTTAGATTCATATTTTTTAATTATATAAGCGATATTAATCTAATATTTTTATAATATTGGACCAGAATGTCGTTCAATTTAGTTTCTTTCAGAAATTTACTATGGGAGCGGTGAAATCGATATGGGGGACGATGGGGTAGACCTTAGAGAGTTTCAGGTTCTTGGACACGCAACCCGAATTCCCCGCTAGATTATAGCCGGGAGGCAACTTTTAGCCCGGGCTGCATGAATATTTTGAAGTTGCTCCCTCCCAAAGATCGTTTCAAGATTAGTATGTTGGTGCCTAAGAAGCGAGAGAATGGGTGGAGATGGGAGTTGTATGAGGCCGCAACACGAAGAAATGGCATTTTCTCGTGTCTAAGGCGTTGGAGGCGTCGATATAACAATATCATGATTGTTGAGTTTTACGGAGGGTGGCATGCGGGCGGAGAGTAGTAATGTAGGTGAAGAACATGAAAATGTTGAGCCCACACCAATGGAGGACACATATGTTTCCCATTCTCGGGGAGGTTGATAACATTGCACGAGGATACAACACGGGAACAATATGTGGTTCATAGCACCACGGAGGATGCAAATGGAGGAACAATACGGTCAATCCATTGAAGCCGATCGGGGCGAGGAGGATGAAAGAATCGTCGAACATATGGAGCTTGGATGATGCGGAGCACATAGCATATGTCGATGAATTTGCCGGTAGGAGCTTTGACAATGAGACCGACATCCCTGAGGATTGGATTCACATACCACCAGATTCCATGACGGTCGATGATGGTCATCATTCATCGTGGGAGTATTCTAGAAATGAGATCAGACAAGGACAGATGTTTCATGACAAGATTCATCTGCAGCACGCAGTTCGACGATGGGCTTTTTTTGAAAAAAAACAGTTTTGGGTGGTTATATCTAACCCGGCGACATGGGGCGTGAAGTGTGTCACCCCAGGTTGTACTTGGCGTGTTCATGCTCATATGGCACGTCGTCTGAGACTAACTTCACAGCCACTATTGTGCAACCACACAATTGCTTGCTGCGGACACAACGCTTATGAAGCACGAGGAACATGACGGGTGACTTTGTGGCAAAGGAAATGTATGGGGAAATTATTGAAAAACTTCGGTATGTCTCCTTTTCGGATAATGCTCGCTATTCGAGAATAGATTTGGGTATGAGATATCTTATGATATGGCGTGGAGAGCAAAACAACTAGCTTTGGAGAGAAGGTTCGGTGACGTTCAAGGACTCATATCACCACTTACCGGCCCCTTCTAGAAACCATTCAAGCCGAAAATCACGGGACTATAATTGATTATGATGACTATATAAACGAGGCGGGGGACCGTGTGCTTAAACGGGCATTTTGTTCTTTCGGCTGCATGATACAAGCCTTTAAGCATTGCCGACCCGGTGCTATGCGTGGATGGTACATTCTTTGGGCGTATATAGGTACATTGCTCACGGCTATAGGCATCGATGGTAACAACCAAGTTGTGCCTATCGCTTTCGCCTTGGTTGAATCCGAGAACAATGAAAGCTGGTTGTGGTTCCTTAAGTTGCTCAAACGAGGTATCGTGGAAGATAGGGAGAATTGTTGTGTCTTGCATGATCGCAATGCGGGTTTTCTTGAATGCAAAGTGGATAAGTTGAAGAATGGTATGGATCCGAGGTGCAATGGCCCGATATCTGAGTCGGGTGCATTAGGCATCTAGGTACTAATTTCTATAAGCGGTTCAAGAGCAAAAATTGATGGACCTTTTTAAGAGGCTATGCAAGCGAGAACCCGAAAAAAAAATTTGAGTGCACGTGGGAAAAGTTAGATGAGCCGACGACAAGCCACATGAAAGAAGTGCGTCGTCAACTTTGTTGTGCCACGAGAGGAGGAGCCAAAAGGCCTAGATCCGAGCCTAATGAGCCACGAAGCAAATCTCGTCGGCGTAAGGGTGGGAGATCATTGAAGTGTTTCTCAGATTGGATTAAAGAGGAGCCCGTGAGAAGTGGTCCTTGCTTTATGACACATACGGAGCCCCTACGGTATAATGACGACGAACCTTCTTTGAGGTATACAATTGGGTCTTTGAAAGGTACACGTTCACTTCCTCTAGTTGCAATTATGGAGGGTCTCCCGAGGGGGACAATTGTGTATCTACGAGGCGTTATGAAGCGGCAAGCCTAGTCGTGCAGAAATCCACAGATGACATATGCACGGAAGATTTCTTCATACCTCGAAGAGAAGAGTGTCAAAGGGTCCATGCATAGGGTGTTTCTTTGTTGGCAACCAGGGACCTTGTCTTTGAAGTCATCTTTGCGTGACAAGGGCGGACTTGGTATTGGTCCAAGCGACATAACCATGGAGGTTCAGTTGTGGCCAGAGGATAACATGTGTGAGTGCACATGCAACAAACCCAAGTACTACCATTATCCATGCTCGCATGTGCTTACCGCTTGTGGAAAAGCCAATATACCCATAACATTTGTGTCTCCTTATTTCAACAAAGAGGCTGTGCTAAACACCTGGTCGGGTGAGCTGCGAGGTTGGAGGGCCATTGCTGATTTCACAAAGCGTGTTGCGGATTCGGACCGTCTTTGGTCTCCGGATCCGAATAAAAGGGTGGAGGGAAAGGGCCGCCGCAAGAGTCGACGTATTAGAAATGACATGGATGCTTGGAGGCTTGGGACAAGCGTCCCTTACGCTTAGCTTGTGGTGGAACTCATTTGAGGAAAAAGCGTGAGGCGTACCCCACACATAGGCTTCCAGATGGAACAGTGCGTCGTATTCCACAACGCAACTATAGGCACCCGAATGAAGGCGGACCTAGCGCGTAATAGTGTTGATCTTGTAATATGTTCACGAATATGTATGTGTTTAATGTAATGTTGAAATTTCGAACAATTTGTAAAACTAAACTTTGCAATGGTTTGTAATATTTAACATCGAAGTATCTTTGTAATAATGAAGCTCCCAATGTTTACTCCTTTGTAATATTTGAGCGTATAGTATTCTATAATTTTGGATCGGTATTAATAATTTTGTAATTGAATTTGCGGTATGGCCGCAATGGAGCTCATTGACCACATTCTTGACCGGAAGCACCGCTCCAACTTCCACGCCGGGCGGCTTCCCCCACCCTTACGTCTTCGCACCCACGACGAGTTGTGGGTTCTTGGCGACCGTTGGGTTCCACGGTTAGTTGTATTCATACCACATCTGTCCATTTTTTTTGTTTATATGTAATTATCATTTAACATGGTATGTGTGTTCTTGTAACAGGTTACGTGCTGCGGGTCTACTTACGTTTGCACGCCTAGTTGAGCGACACCGGCTGAGGAGTTCACGTTTTCCGGTCGACCGGGCACTTCTCTCAGCTTGGACAGACCGCTGGAGACCGGAGACGCACACGTTTCACCTCCCGGTGGGTGAGGTGGCCCACTCTTCGGGGCGTCGCCATGCTCTTGGGTCTACCTACATCCCGTACACTGTTCACCCCGTTTCTCGTTCCAAGAGATTGGGACGTCCCACCGCAGCGCCGCGTTTCCGGTGTTTCGGCCAGCGCTGGTGAGGCGGAAGCGATTTGACTTCCAAAGACGATCCACGGCCCTCCTAAGGCATGGTTGTCACAGTTCCGTGCGGGCGCCCTCTTTGGGGGGGGAGGGAGTGGAGGGTGCCGCGACACTTAGAGGCGTACATTGTGGGCTGTTTGGGTGGGTACTCTTCACCGGTTCCCACCATGACACCGTAGACAAGCACTTTATTCACTACGCAGCCCGGATAGCGTCATGACCCACTTGATCAGATTCCTCGGTATAGTTGGGGTTCAGCCGTGCTTTCAGCCTACGTCTGCCGGGCATCGTGACGCTTGCACTCGGAGGTCGTCGGCAGTGCGTTGGTGGTTGTCCGTTGTTGTTGATCTTTGTGGTCGTGCGAAAGGTTCGATATTGGGAGGCCAGCCACGTCGTCGTCATACAAAGAATACGGCGTTGAGATATGCGTGCTCGATGACGAAGGTGTCCCGGACGAGCTCGGCGGCCCGACGATGGGCACACTTGTGGTTGTGCCGCGATGTATGCGTGCCGACACTACTCTATAACTTTGTTGTTAACAATTTACTTACACTTAATGAATTTCTATTTTATGTGCGGGTCATGTGGGCAACGAGGCACCGGTCGCGGCACGCACCGGCGTATGTCGCTCGGTTTGACCCGGCTTCGGACTGGCGAGTGCGGTGGACTCCGTACATAGCGGATGCCATACTGATCTCGTCGTCCTTCGGTTTGTCGAGTTGTGCTACCGCGACCGGGCTGTGCTACGAGGGAAACGATTGGTGTTTGACGTCTTCGCCGAGCCGCATCTTGTCGAGCGTGTGGCACGTCGGTTCGAACGCAGCAGGTGTTCCCCCTACCCCGACTTTAGCTTGACTCGTCCCACGTAAGTGTGGTTATGCTCTCGTTTATTCATGATGGTGTTACATGTCCATTCAGTCTTGTTTCTCGTGCGGCTCTTCTAGGAAAGGTCAAGGTGCGGCGTCACGACCCGATCTGGGTTGATAAGATGCTTGCCTTTTTAGTGAACGCCCAGGGCGGATGCGGCCGCCGACGTCCACAACCTAGGTGGCCCATTCGTCGAGGCCACCTACCGGGACTACTTGGGTTGGTTTCACGAGCCACACGCGTTCGTCTCATCCCCGTGCCGACGGAGGGGCGAGCCGCATGAGGCCGAGATCACCGACACGTTCGCCATGGAGCCGGCAGCGGCTTACCATGCGTTGGTAAGTATTTTTATTCACGCCTTGGTCATTTCATTATTTTTGAAATTGTACTTTTCACAATGTGTAACAATACATGTTTGATTTGCGAGACGGATATATACGTAATGGCGTGGGCAACGAGCTCCTATCGTATGCCCACCAATACGACAAAATCCTCCAAGAGTTGCTAGGAACGAGTTGGTTGCCGCCCTTCGACGATTGGGCCAGCGTTGCTTAGAGGGAGTACGACGGGCTTCACGTCGTCGAGCGGACATCATTGAGTTGCCTCCACGTGCGGCTACGGGCTTAGGCTGGAGCACCTCGTTCAGCGCCCCAGGACCGCCCGACTACTTTGGAGTCTTAGGTACTTCTCTCGGACCTTTCGCTTTCTTGCTACATTGTTACCATATCAAGCTGGCCATAATCTTTAAATTATGTTGTAGGTACCGGGCTTCTTGCGGCCCGAGTACACCGAGGGTACGAGCAGCTTTGGGACCTTTTTTCACGGACGGTACTCCACTGCGTACCCGTCTAAGGCCGGGCCTTCTCGGTTTGTTGGTGCACCACAGCCCACACACCAACGCCTTGAGTACTCGGCCTACGGACTTCACCCCGGAGGCACGGCGGCAGGCGTCGCCCTCCGGACCAGTTCACTTTTCCCTACGGGCCGCTTCGTCACCGAAAGCAAGCGCAGCCCCCCCAGAGGGGTCGTCGTGGAGGTTGAGTTTGTATTCATGTATGCATAGGTACCATGGATGTGAACTAATGTACTCTTCGATTTATGCGTATTAGTACATTCAAGCTCATTAAATTGGAGGCAACGCTCCAATACGATCCTACGCCTGCATCGAGGCAAAGGACAGTGCAAACACAAGCGATCCAACGCCTGCATCGAGACCGAGGATAATGCCAAACCGGGCTCACTCCATTACGTTCTCGGGCTTTGCAAAGTATGTGTGGTCGAATCAGCCACATGCGCATCACAACGTAGCCTTTTCAGTGAATGGTCGAATCAGCAATGTCATCAATACAACGTGTTCTTTTCAGACTAGGGTCCTAGCCTTTTCAGTGTATCGTCCCTTCAACAGTGTCATCACTAAAACATAGCTTTTCCAGACTATACACCTAGCCCTTTCATTGTATGGTCTTATCAATAGAGTTTTGTCGATTTCAAATTAATGCACGGTGTCCCCGGCTAAATAAACTTGACACAACATTACACGTCCCCGGCCTATATATGCACCTCCCTTGTTACATGATTTTTAGGCACACCTGTGTTTGGTAGAGATGTTTGGAGGCAGAGGGAGAGGAAAGGGTGAGTCCTCGGGTAGAGGAAAGGGGGGAAGAAGGGACCTCCCATTGTGTGGGAGGGTTCTCTAGGTCCAGATGATTGGGTGGAACCACTTGAGGATTTTCCACTTGAGGGGAAGAGTGACTTCACCAATGATAGACCTCTCCGGGGATATGATAACCGGAGAGAGGAGTGGCCGAAATGCCGCCACGGTGAGGACTGCGTAGTTCAGATGAGCGATGACGAGATTCATGGAGGCCGTCGTTTCTTCAGATGTCCGATAGGATGGGTATTTTCTAGTCGACTATAATCTTGCGAAAAAGTCTAATTTTAAAGGCTTACATGCTTATATGATTTCTCTATTTCAGGCAGCCAATGAGGGCGGCGATTGTGGATTCACTAGATGGGTCGATCCCGCTCCTATTTTTCCCCATCAACAGTACATCTACTACCTAAAGAAGCGTATCTTCGATCTTGAATTCGAAAACCGAACCCCTGATCCGGACACCAGCGATGATGCGTCTGCGGATGAGGGACTCTGCCCTAATCCATATTGTCAATGTCCTTATCACAAGGGGCCTCCTCCTCCTCCTCCACCACCACCTCCACCGCCAACGGGGAGGCTACGTCGGAGAGGGCTCAACTCGGTTGCTATGTGGGAACATTATTAGGATCAATCAATGTTTGTGTTATGTATTCGTTTGCTTCGTTAAATTTACCTAAGGCATGTTAGGTTTAGTTTGCCACCTCTTTTCCATGCTTTACTAGAGGTCGCCACATGACATTGTTAGTTGTCATTGCAGGTTGTCTTACGTTTAATTCTCTAAGGCGTGCTATGTTCATATAGTGCTTATGGATTAATATTAACATATGTTTGTCCCTCATAAGTTTCTACTTCGTGTTTTAAAAATATTTTTTCAGGCAACCCAAAGAAAACAATAATAATAAAAATATTTTACATAGTTTAAAGATGAAAAAAAAATATGTGAAATAAGAGGGGGAGTACATAGTTTAAAGATGAAAAAAATATGTGAAATAGGAGGGGGACTGCATGAAATATAGATATAGGCATTTGGGGGGCGATAGGCACGTGTCGGCCTTGCAAGGCCCGATAGGCCCAATCGGCAATCCAACGGCCGACAGGTCCATCGGCCGGGCCATCGCCGATTGATCCTTGCGCCCGTCGGCCGTGGGCGCCGACCGGCCCTATCGGCCCTCCACCGGCCGACTAGTGGCCTACAGGGGAACGTCGGCTGCTCTGCGCTGTGCCCACGTAAGCTGTCGGCTTTTTGGGCGGCCGACAGGTAAGTTGTCGGCGGCCACGCAGCCCGACAGACATCTAGTTTTGCAATACTCCTATAACAGCTTCTATATTCACAATTAATCTTTAAAAAATATTATTTTAAAAAAAATTCACATAAGACAACACGCGAAATAATTGCATGCAACTAGGCATATGCACAGCAGGACCGTACCGGAAGGAACGATCGTCACGCTCACGTATGACGCGACGCAACTTGTTGTACGTGTTCTTTTCATTCTATGCTGTTGGTGACTCTGACAATATATAAGTCGTCGGTCGGATGTGGCACAAGTAATACTCTTATATATAGTAAAAAAATAGTAATGTTAGTAATTATAATAAGTATATAATGCGACGGTCTCATTCCTTTAGGAAATAATACATTTACGCACTTATCCGATCCATCCGCTTGCCGTTGCCGGTCGTAGGAAGGGCTCTATTATTTCGTTGTTTTCTCCTCTTTCTTTTGCTCTACAGGGAGACGTGTCCTGTTATTCGTTGTTTTCCCCGCGAGGTCAACTACTGCTTGTACTTTTTTTTTTTTGGTTCTTCAAAGTCCACTACTTGTATGCATTATGTAAATCAAACAAACTTATGTTTGACTAACATTTTATGAAAGGATAACAATATTTATATTATAGTAAAAACATTACAAAAAATATATTTTATAATATATCTAGTGATATTAATTTAATGTCATGAATTTATAAATGTTATTTTCTATGTATCTCGTTAAATTTAAAATAGTTTGATTTGACCTAACTCTATATCTATTATCTATTGCCTAATAATAAAGAGACAAAATTTCTTCTCTTTTTTTTTGGTATGGTTTCCCTAACTACCTCCGTGAATGTATAAACATACTATCTCTAAGTCTGCCTATAACCCTCCTATTTTATGTATGATTTAGACGACTGAACGGATATATCTACTACTCCTATATTGCTAAGACCCACTAAGGGGTTCCATCCAATCAAATCACTCTATTTTGCAAAAGTGATGCCAGCTGACATCATCAAAGGAGTTACAAGCACTAAGGCTCATTTATCTCCCACTAGCTATTTCTTTTAAAATAGAAAAAAAGTCGTAGCATCTAAACCAAATATCGTAATTAAAATCCAATTGCACCGTGGTGTTCCTCACAATACACTCTTCAAAACAAGATCCCACATGGATACATTTAGATAACTTTTTTGAAAATGTTTAAGCCCCCATTTCTAAGGAAAAATCTAGCATAACTGCATGTCACATGGATTACATGAGGTCCTCCGAAACATGTTTGATTTTGTGAAGAAAAACTGCCAGAACGTTTGGGAGGAGGGATGACCCTTAGGTATAGTAGGGTCGAGGGGTTCAGGTGGATGAGATTTGGGTGATGCCCATATATAAACTCGTTTCTAAGAAAAAATCTAGCAAAACTTCATATCAATAGATTACATGTGGTCCTCTGAAACATGCATGATTTTATATGAAAGAAAACTCCTAGAATTTTTGGGAGGAGGGATAAAAACTCCTAGAACTTTTAGGAGGAGGGATGACCCTCAGGTATAGTGGAGGGTAGAGGTTCGGGTAGATAAGATTTAGATGGTGTCCATATATATTTCCATTTAATTGACCCGTAGCAACGCGCGGGGATTTCATCTAGGAAATTCTAATCCTAATCCAAATAAGACTCTATTTCGGTTCGTGGCTAGAGTCCAATTTTTTTTTTTTTTACTTGGCAGCGGTTTATTCCGTATTGGGTCGCGAGCCAAAATTTATGCCATAGTTTTGTTTTCGTCCAGCCCATCGACGTTCCGTCTCTGTACTGCCCAGTTTTGTTTAAGGATGTTTTTGGTGTTTTTGTTTACGTGCATGTTTACGCTCGGATTGCATTGTTGAGTCCATGGGTGCATATTCCGGTTTGTTGCCCTGTCCAATGTTCTGTTGTGTGGGATCCACCGTAATGTAATCCTCTGTAATCCTTGCTCCTCAGTCTTAGTATATTCAATCCGACTTGTAGTTTATTTAGGTCTCTATATACGAGAAAGGGAGGATATAGCAAAACCTGAACGAGAGCAACTCTCTCCAACCCCAACAATAAATCGCCACCGCTTTGGAACCAACAAAACAGATTAGGCTCAATGCACAAGACCAAAGTTTGGCAAGGCGGAAGGCGGGATCTAGGCGCTGTGCCTCCGCCTAGAGCGTAGGCACGCCTAGGCGCGCCTAGGCGTTCCCTAGGCGGTGCAGGGAGATGAGCAGAGGAGCAGAGGAGCAGAGTAGTGGAGCAGAGGAGAGCCGCCGGCGGGAGCAGGCGTCCAGCCGCCCAGCGAGGAGGGGGAGCGGCCGGCGGGAGCAAGGAGACCAACCGTCGGGCGGGCAGTGAAGCAGCCGGCAGGAGGAGGGAGACCGGTGGGGAGGAGGGAGACCGGCGGAAGGGGGAGCCGCCGTCGCCCGCTTCCCCGCCTCCTGGGCGGCTTCCGTGCGGCAAAGCGCCGCGAAATCGCCGCCAAGGCACAGCGCCCGCCTAGGGGTCCGCCTACCCCCTCGCCTACCGCTTAGGCGCGCCTAGGCGGCCGCCTAGGGACGCCTAGCGGAACTATGCACAAGACAACACAAGAATAACAGATCTTCAGAGATTTGGATTGAACGGGAGAAGTCGTGGGCGTGCAAGCTCTGACAGCGAGGACATCCAGCGTCGTGGTCACTGAACTCGATGGCAGGAACGCTTGGCCACCGATCTCGATGTCGGAGACACGGGCGAGGAGCTCGACACCCTTGGCCGTTCACCCTCATCGTCTTGTGCTTGGGCTTAGCCTCCTCGCTAGCTGCACTCCTAGATGACAGGCCGCTCTCGCTGCTGTTCCCATATGACAGGTCGTTCCATGTTGGCTGTGCTGTGGAACCAACGATGGCGGGGAAAGGGGGGCCTAGGCCGACGATAGGCTAGCTGTTCGTTTGGCCGTGCCATGGCACCAGCAATGGCGGGTAAATTAAAGGGGCTGTTGACACTAAAATTGCAACAGGGGCCTAGGCCGGTGCAGTAGCAGTGGAGAAGTTGATCGAGCACCTCGGTGTAGTGTTGGATGGATTCACAAGTGATAGACTTTGCTGGTTAAGGTTAGAGAGGTTGAGGAAGAAACGTCGTGGAAAGGAGGAACTAGAAGCTTACTGTCAGTCCGTCAGGGATGGAAAGCAGTGCTAGACTGCTAGGAGATGCAGAAGCTGAGCAGAGATGTCTACGCCTCCACGGACGCCAAGTTAAATAAAATGGAATGAAAAAAAAAAGGTAATTCACGCCTCCGTTGGGTGGATTACTTTTTATGTGCTAGCTTATTGACGCCAATGCATTGTCTCATCTATCTATCTGCTCCGTTATTTTATTTGTATTTTATATTAGAAAACAGAATAAAGGTCCCCAGATTCACAAATCACAGACATATCCGACGAATATTTGTTATTTTGTTTAAACGTAGCAACACAGAAGTACAGAGTGTTTATGTGGCTTGTCACTTTCCTATCTCATCTTGTTCAGAAATAATATAGAGGGTGAATCAATGGATGCTGAAATAGAGCTCTTGTATGAACCATGCCCTAGCTCTGAGCTAGAAGTAAGAGTACCACCAGATGAATTAGCAGATCCATGCCTTGTAACTGCATTCGAGACAGTTGGTACTAGATGTTCCCAATCCCACACCACGGAATTCTTCTGATTCCAGTTCATCCCAAAGGAACCCATTATCAGAACTGAAAATCTCAATCCTTCCAAGAAGAATTAGAAAAATCTCAACTGCTCCCCCAACTCTGTGTATGTGAAAGCTGGCAGCACTGCAGGGAAGAACAGAAAGAACAAATCATCTGAACTTCATGTCATCCAAACTGGTATTCCATTTGGAACGCACGTCTAAACAAGTTAGAGAGTCTAATTCCAAAAAATATTATTAGAACATATAATATATAGGATATAAATTCCGTTGCAACGCACGGACATTTTTACCAGTAATAATAAAGAGACAAAATTTCTTTCTTGTTTGGGTATGATCTGAAGCGAACCGGGATTTCAAAACTTGAAATTCCGACTCTCTTGCCCCTCTGTGATAGTCCCGTGATATCTCGGCTATCACGGGCATCCACTTTTCAGATGATTACAAAGTCATACAACATCGAGGTACAAAAATAAGCGTAATACAATAATCTAATTACAAGCCCATTTGCGCCAAAACAAAACAAAACACCGATAAACTACTCGTAGCAGCGAAGCATGATGATCATCAATCCACGGGCATCCTTGAGAGTAGATCACAAACCAACTACTAATCTCAACACCACTTTGCAAGTCGAGAAAAGCTGCACACCACGGATGTGCGGGGCCATGGTCGGCACCGAATGAGGTTTGGTGGAAAATAGAAAATAAAGGGATCTGGTGATCCTAATAGTTTTAGTTTGTAGTTTGCATCCTAGCGCATGTGAAAAAAAGCATCAAAAGTATAATGTATAAGTCTCCAATAATCCCAAACCACACTCATTCTCACCATCCACTCATCATCACAGCTCACACCGCCATCACACAACATCCCTCACATCACCCTCATACTCTCGGTCTAAGCGATGAGGCAGCCTCATACGCCCCTCGTCTCAACGGCCTCAAGCGGGACCTAGCTTCGGGGAGAGAAGCAAAGCACAAGAGAAGACTAGCGGGATGAAACAGTTCACGGGGGGTGATCATGACCGAGATCGCGGCTATACGTATAGTTTTAACTCTGCGAGTGTGTACACTGCCCCAACAGAACGCCATCATCGACCTTGGCCGTGGTCTAAGCGAACACCGCTCAAGAACTAGCGCATTCCTTACCCGGCCGCCCCCAAAGTGGAGTAGCACACGGCGCAACGCATACCCTTGGGATCGTGATTAGGGTAGCGGAACAACCATCGGCATCCTTCTCACTTTGTGCTCCTAGGGCAAAACCCCGTGCACCTCTGCTCCAACGTAGCGGGCTTAGTCCGCACTAGCCCAACGAGAATGGGCCCCCGCCCATTTCGGGGCTCTGCGGCGTGCACGTTTGACATAGTCCGTGTTCCGGGCATGCAACCCATGACGGTCCTTAGTTGGCGAGCAAGCACCTTCCACCAATCACATGTGGCTCACCTCTCTCGGGTAGCCACCTCCACCACGCCTATTCCAACACCACAAACCAATATCACCACACAAACCCGGATATGGGGCACTCCATGCCCCTAGGGCACCCTCCTGTAAGACCACCTCTCACTCCGGCCGATATCTCCAAGAAACAGGGGGTCAAGACAAGAAATATCTCCGAACTCCTCATATCACCACCACCCATGCGGGATTCAACGCTCCCGACGGCGCTCACATGCCATCTATCTCAGGGGAAGTCCCAAGGACAACCCCAATCACCAACCCCAATCACCGACATTCCATCACACATCACATAACAAGGTATATATGTAATTATGATGGAAGTAAATGCAAGCAAGCAGACAAGCATATAAATAAGTGGCGAGCGCAAAGCTAGGTGGTCAGGGTGAAGAGGTTTCAAACAAGGCAATCAAGGCTCAGGCAATAGCATGCATCACATATACTAGCAAAGGAATAAAAGTAAAGCACTAGCATTTCTAATTGCAATGCCTAATAGGATTCTCTAAATAAAGGTGCAGCCATGACACCTGCGATGTCGAGGAAGTAGTGGTTCGCATCTCAGGAAGTCGACGTCGTCCACCATCAGGGTCCATCACCTCTGGGTGCGTTGCCGGGTCCATCCGAGTTCAACTCGTCGCTACGCAAAAATAAAAGACGGCACGACTAGCAATAAGAACCAATAAAACTGCATTAAGAATTTACTCAAATAAGAAAACCAATTGTACTAGGAGGTAGAGGAGGATTTTAGAAAAATTATGAAACTGGTTTCATAATTTTTGGAGCTAGGATAAATTTTTGGTGAATTTGGAAGGTGGACAGATATTTCTGAAATTAGAAAAAGATAAAGGGGCAGGGATTGATGGGCTGTTTGCCCTGCTGGTGGCCCAACGGCAAGGGTTGAAGTGGGCTCCTCGCGCGTGCCATAGGCCGACCTGGGCCTATAGCTACCGGCGGTCCAAGAGAGGTCCAAGGGATGGGAGAGGTGGAGGGCTGAGCTGGGCCATCTGGCTGTATCCGGCTCACGTCGGATGGCTATGGGCCTCTTGGCTTCTGGGCTCCTCGCTCCAAAAACAGAGATGGCAGGGGGAGGAGCGGTGCCCACCAGGTGCTCGACGAGGGCAAGTGGCGGCGCCGGCGTGTCTGTGCCAGAGTGTGGAGGCGTCGCTGCCGCGCCGGCGTGCGAGACCATGGCGAGCACGGCCGTGCGGCACGGTGTGTGAGGTAGGGTCAGGGCGTGGCCGTGCCATGCGAGCGCGCGTGGTGCTAGAGCCGCGGCACGGCTTGGTGCGTTGCGCGCGACTGCGTTCGCGAGCGAGTGCAGCAGCGTGTGCGCGCTTGGGTGCGTGGTGCTCGTGGGCGAGGGCACTGGCGTTCAAGCCCTGGGTGGCGAGGTTCGTCCGGCGGCTGTGCGTGCGTGGGACGCTCCGGCCGTCCGGCGGCCATAGTGACCGTGTTGCCGGGCCATGTATGGATGTGGGTGTGACGGGCACGAGAGGCTGCATGCTGGAGCTGTGCGTGCGCGTGTGCTGCATGGTGGTAAGTGCGTGTGTGCCCAGCGAGGACGTGTACGTGATGCCAGGGTGCTGGTGCTCCGTCGATGGCTTGGGCTTGTACTCAAGCGTTGCCATGTTCGTGCGTGCGCTGCGGGGTTCAAGCTGCGGCGAGCTGTGCGCGAGGTGGTTTGTGTCTGCGCGCAGCCGCGGCAAGGGCTCGAAAGCCAGGACCTTGGGCATGGCGGCCACCAGTGGCGTCGAGGTGCTGCGCGCCGTGGTGTGTACGCGGAAAGAAACAGCCAGCTCGAAGGCCATGCAGGCAACCAAGGTGAACAAAAAGGGTCGCTTTGGGTGCTTACCAAAAACAGGCTTGCCGGCGAGTGCAGCGTCGATGGCAGGAAGCTCGAGGGCAGGAATCGCGTGGCGCTCACGGTCCAGCGCCGTGCTCTGGTTGGGCGAAGGCGTTGCCACGTCTCTGCAATTCGTGGAACGCGGCACTAGGCCGATCTCAAGCGATAGCAGAGACAAAAGAGGGTAGAGGCAGGGGCTTTGGCTGAGAAAAAGGCTCACCGGCAGTTTGCGTCGAGAGCGGCGAACACGTCGAACGCGGCGCTCGGCGTACGGCGGGCAGGCCGGGGCGAGTCGCAGTGCGGCGTCCGTGGGCTGTGGTCTCCAGATGGCCGTTTCAGCGGCTGACGGCTGCGGATGTGGGATCGTGGCCACGGCGTTGCGTCGAGGAGGCGAGGTCGCAGCTGCGGCGAGGTGGCGGCAAGGGCTCCACTCGACGGCGAGGGCGAGGTCGCGTGTGATGCTATTGGAGGGCTCTGCGGCGGAGGAAAATCAGCACAAAAGGGGCGACCTTAGCCAAGAACGGCGACCAACGAGGTGAAGGTGGGACCTTGGCCACGGAGAAGGCTCACCGGCGTTCTTGGAAGCGTGAACGGATGGTGTAGGCGGTGTCGACGTCCGGCACCGCGGCGTCGCTGAGTGCTGCTGCGGTGCTCGGTGTTCACGAAAGGAGGCGACGTCGTCAGCTTCGACCGACGCGGCTTGGTGGCGAGGCAAGAACGGCTGTCTCGGTGCCGCGGCGGCGGGGCGGCGAGTGGCCTGCCGCGGCTGCTTGGGGTGTGGCGGCTAGCGGGCGCCGTGGCCGTGGACGGGGACGTCGCGGCGAGGGAGCGGGTCGTAGGCGCCGCGGCGGCGGTGGCGTGGCACCACCGCGGCCATCGCGGACGCCGCGGCGAGGCTGCGCGGCGCTGCAGCAGCGCAGGAGGGCTCGGCAGGGGAGAACGGCGGAGGAGGATGCAGGCGCCACGCGGAGGTCCGCAGCGCAGCTGCTGCCGTGGTCGGCGACGTCCCGGCCTCCGCGCCTCAAGGCCAAGGCGTGCTGGAACAGGAAAAGGAGGTGGAGAGGACGGAGGGTGTTGGGAGAGGTGTGCGGCGCAGAGAGGGAGCGGTCTGTGGCGGCGGCTGGGGCTTTATAGGCTGGCTGCTAGGGTTCTCGGCGAGGGCGTCGACGTCCGTGCCGTTTGATGGGACGGCCGGCGCGACGTGGCGGGCATCGGGGAGCGAGGGCAGGTAGCCGGCAAGGCGGGGATGGAAAACAGCGAGGCGAGCGAACGGCAGGCGGTTCGGGCGCGCTCGTACGGAGAAAGAAGAAGGAAACGGCAGGAGACGGAGAAGGAAACGGCAGCTGTTCGGCGCGTCCGCGTGACTCGTACGCGAGGTGGAGTCCTGGCAGCGCACTGGAACGTGGGCCTGGGCTCACAGCGCCCTGCAACGGCGGCGGCGGCTTTCGCTGCTGCGCGTGACGCGCACGTGAGAGGAAAGCCAGGGCAGCTGGGCTGCATCGGTGTTGGGCCGGATGCTGCTAGTCCGAGCAGGAAGGATGGAAGGCCTGGAGCGGGCTTGGTTTGCTTGTTCGGCATTGGCCAGGCCATGCACAGGAGCATGCATTGCTACTACGTGATCCTCCTAATTACGTGTCCCATTTTAGCACCTGGCTAAAAAGGCTCTCGAGTAAGTAGCCTGGAGATGTGCCATGTAGTGTAGGTGAGCAAGATAAAATGGCACTTGGGTTTAGGGAGGAATGCAGGTCGTAGAGGTAGAAGGAAGGAAGGGATAAAGGATTCTTTTCTATTTTTGCACATGAATTCAGACAAGAAACTATCTCCAAGCACAAGCACGAGAAGACCCAAACACACATGCGTCTACGCTACATGAAATGCATTAAATTATTGTAAACTCAATTTGAAAGAGACGGAAGAAAGTTAGGGTTTTTGTTTTAGGAAATAATAAATCAAGTGTAGGCAGACGTTGAATTCGAAAAGCGACTCGAATTCAACCAAATTTTTAATTTATCTAACAAAAATTATTTTATTTGAAAACATCACTTGGCACATCGGTGATCAGTCTCCGTGACAAGTGGTTCATTGTAAAAAGTTTTGAAACTCAGATTTGAATTTGGGGTAGAAAAGGAAAACATTTGACTTAAGTTGACCTACCATCTACATGCAACACACACTGAGACAAAAATTTTAAAAAGTCAGGATTTTTATTACATGGGAATTTGCGGAATGTTACATGATCTCTCTTAATTAACTTCATAAATGTGAAAACGATCTCTATTTAATGTGTCTAGAACCCTCTTGTTTTATAAGGTTCCTTGGAGTAACATAGATATAGATAGAAATTCTAAACCTAATCTAAATAGGTCTCTCTGATTTTGATACCTAGGAATCCTAATTCTAATAAACTAGATCCCTAAGCAACGTGAATAAAAATCTAACTCAAATAGAAAAAAAAAACTATTCTATATGTTTATATGTATCTTATTATAATCTATCCATCACATTTATTCTCATTTAATATTTTTTTGTCATAGAGTTTGATTACAAGATGAATGAGAAAATATGACGCCATTGTTGAATAAATCATCTGAACTTTATGTCATCCAAGTGACTGGATCACGAACTATACGTTCCGCAAAGAATGCACGCACATTTTTCCTAGTGTTAATTTAAACTAGAGGTTGTCGGCTAATGAGCATAACAATAGGGCGCGATAGGTAGATGGACTAATGCGTGCGATAGATCATCCCTATATCGTTTTCATTTCCTATATAAGCATGAATATAGCCATGCGTCGTTATCAGACGGGGCCAAAAGTTTGACATTTGTCTTGTTATATCACGTCTCGCCTCTTACCTTTTGCCGTGCATGCATCGCCTCCTCCGTACTACCTACGATAATATTGTACTCCCTAGTCATCCCAACTTTCTTAGAGAGTAAAAACGTTTCAAGTTTAATCAATTTATATATAAAATAATAATATTTATGATATCAAATAAATATGATTAGATTCTTCATAAATTATATTTTTATAGTATATCTATTTAATTGATATCATAAATCTTTGTAGTTATCTCTATAATTTTGCTCAAATTTAAAATGCTTTGACTCTTCAAGGAAGTTGGGATGACTTAGAGAGAGTATATTTTTTGAATGTTTAGTATTTATTTATTTATAATGAATTTGAAAATTATAAGATTTTTGGAGACCCTTACCTTATTAGTTTTGATTGGCAAAAAAAAAAAAAAATATCCCAAGAACTGGTGCCTTATTAAGAGACGTTCTACGGGTGGGTGTAGATTAAATCTCTCAAAAATCGTTCGCGCGCGGTGGAAAGCTAAGATGATTAATTGCCAATGACAGTTATTTGACTATCCTTTTAGTTCTTCAGTTGTATTATCATCGTCTTTTATATGAGCTATTAACATATGCTGCAAGTTAGTTTTTCGTACCGTAATCATCATATTGAAAGTTAATTTAATCGCCCTTGCAACTGTACTGTGCTCGCCCTAAGGCCCTTAAAATTATAGAGACAGCCCTATTCATGATTCGTGTGTTAGTTACTGGACGGATAATACAGGAAAAAGCCGTTGTGTCATTTGAGTATTCGTAGGGGACGACAACCTACGTATTATTTTTGGTTTTCCATAAATATTTATTTATTTGTTTACTAGTATATCGGCCCGTGCTAATGCTACGGCGACAAAACCATATTGACATCTTAAAGAAAGCAACATCTTAATGTGAACAACAGTTTATCTTAATGTGAACAACAGTTTAGTCTTAGTGTAGTTCCTTAAATATTTCCAAAAAATTGGGCAAAAACTGAATATTGATACAATTAAGATCCGATGCATTAGGTACTTGTCCACATAATGGATGGGTAATCTGCCACTTTCCATGTCTTGAACCCTAATGTCATGTTTTATGCTTAATACAAGCCTAGACAAAAATTTTATCTACAGTTACAGTATTGCCATAAGGACAAATGGCTGGGACCATTGCTGCGTCAAAATGATTTTCGCGCACTTTTGCCCATGGATGCTCGTGATCAGCCAGCAGTCTTACAATCCGAAAACAGAAAAGACTCATATAAATTGCTTGGTTCAGTCCAGAATTTCTTGTATCATAGTTAACTCCAGAAATTCAAACTGGACAGCTCAACCTCCTGAATCTATTTCATCACAAGATCTGCTGAAACCACAAGTTGCTTATAGAAGACTGACAAAGTATAAAAAATCTGGGGACACTCACCAATGCAGCTACATGCATGTGTAAACCTTGCTTCTCCATAGCTGTTTACAGTTCATGCCACCACATCTTCACCTACCTGATGACATAAAAACATCAATTTAGCGGAAGATTTTCATCAATAAAAAAACATTCAGTGCAAACAAGTGATTCAATAAAATATAGCTACTAAAAATATAATAAGAAACTGAAAAAATAAATAAGAAAAGTGAAAAAAAATATACATGTTTGTCTAGCACAGCCCAAACATTCATGTCTAAGTCATCCATTTGAGTACTTAAATAGGTAGATATATGCCAGCAAAGAAAAGCTAAAGTATGGTGAGAAGGGCATTCCCTGTTCCAAGTTGGCTTACACTGCCAAACATTCCAGACAGGGCATATGCCACAGCTTCCCCAATAGCGATCAGGACAGCAGGTTTATAATATACTTTACAAGTATTCTGCAGCCTAAAAATCAATTGCATTACAGATTGCACAATAGCTTCTCACTGAAAATTATGATCTGTATATATACCTGAGAAATGCATTACTTCCTATGAAAATTACAAGGTTCTAACAAAAAATGCTGCTAGAATTGTGATACACCCGGCATTTGAACTATGAACCAACAACTATTTAAACACAAGGCGCCTCAGAGTTGAATGTCACTCGAGATTATTAAAAAAAATAACAGGGCTAAATATATAGCAAGGATCTTCAGAAACAAGCTACAGTTGAACTTAGGTCCCACTTGGAACCTGGAGATTTCACATTAAAATATTTTAAATTCCCTAGTACATAGCCTAGCTACTTCCCTAGTAAGATGGGCATGAGCAAGACATCTTACTACACAGATGCATATTCTGGAGGGGTGATCAGAGATGGAGTTGGGTACTTCTATCTTCACCACAGTTAACCCTTGGATCACTGAAATTTTCAGAAGCTGAAAAATCATCTTCCGTATTCAAATTTTCAGAAATGCACTGCAGCGAATTACAGAGACTGAGCAATTTTTAAGAATGTAGCATAAAAGCAATTTTTTAGAGGAGGCCTGACGGTCAGGATGAATTGGAGGGATAAATAGTGGAAACGTCAAATTTCATTGACAGGGTCAAGAATCAGGCAAGCATATTGGGAATTAACCTGCACCTCAGCTTTGATGTGCACCGCCTGGTATTACACATCAATTAGTCGCAGTGATAGACAAGCGCTTTAATCCTCCCACTACTCATCGACAAATAAAAAAATGAGGAACAGAAAGAATCAATAGCAGTAACAGGCTTGCGCAACCAAGATATAATCCCACCGAACAGGTCAATTAGTAAATTGAGCTACAATCACTACTACAGAATAGGTCTTTGGTCGATGCACAAATTCAACTTTAGTCTCGGTATTTTTTGCGTTCGGGACTAAAGGTTCTTTAATCCTGGTTGATAATACCAACCGGGACTAAAGGTCAATCTTTAATCCCGGTTGGTGTTACCAACCTGGACTAAAGGTCCTCAACTTTTAGTCCCGGTTGGTAATACCAACCGGGGCTAAAGATCGACTTTTTAGTCCTGGTTGGTGTTACCAATCGGGACTAAAGATCCTTTTAGTCCCAGTTGGTGTTACCAACCGGGACTAAAGGTCCCCCACGGATCAATTTAAAAAGAGAGTGTATAGGACTATGTCACATGCGGTGTACAGCTGAGTTGGTAAAGACTTTATGTGCGAGACGAGAGGTACTGGGTTCGAATCACACACACCACAACATTTATTTTTTCGCCTGGTGAGCCTAAGGTCCGGGATTATCGTAGTCCCGGTTGGGATACCCGGGACTAAAGGGTGTTCCCAACCAGGACTACAACCCCTTTGTGTAGTAGTGATGGAGAGAAATCAAAACCCGACTGCAGTGTTAGTAATAGTAGAGACATAAGAATTCAGGAAAAGGACATGAACATGTACAGTGACCCATCGACACCCCATCTATTATGGAGTAATTTGCAATAACAAGCTCCCATCCACTTCTCCATTTGGGTCTCAAATCACCTAACCTGTTGGTAAAGAAACCCAAGATGAAAGAAGAGAGTTACACGCAATTGGTTTGAATCCTTCAGAAAATAATTAAAACAAGCTCTGCACTATACCTTTACTGGTATTTTCCATTCAAGTGCCTGCCGTGAGGCCCTTAGTGTTTTGTTCTTGCCACAAATGACAACAAGCTACCCAATTGGTTTTCCAATCTTCTTGACAGGACCCATGCCCTCTCCATCATCCCTTGCTAAAATCGACGAGCACCTGATAATTGGAATTTATTAATCAATTAATCGATCTATATCATCCATTTTAAAGTAAAACAATTAATCAATACCACTAATCTCAAAGTAGATTTTGGTTTCATCAGGTTGCTGAAATCAAATTCCATAAATCAGCACTGTACAAGAAATGCCATGGAAAAATGCAAAATCATGTAGCAACGCAACCACCTGAGATGTAACTTTCAAAAGATCAGCTTAACACTCAAGGGCTCAAGGCATAGCTTAACAACTGATTTAAGAGCACCACTGTCGATACAGAGACAGGTACTTACATCGATAAGCATTAATCAAATACTAGTATAATGCCCGTGCTAACGCTACGGCTTTTTTTAGAGGATGCATACGACAATAAAGAACGACGACATTTTTTTTCTAAGACTGAAGAATGAAAAACGCCGACATTTTTCTTGCAAGATTGAAAAACAAATCACCAGAGCAATGAAAGGATATTTATTCCAAGATTTCATCATACTCAATACTGTGGGAACAAAATATTAAAATTGGTAACATTTGTAAGTTTGCTTTCCTGCACGCTATTAGGCTTCAACTGGCAATTACACATCACCAGGATACAATCGTACAAAAATGTGTTGTGTTCATCAGCAGATTTCCAATGAGGTAACAACTGACTTAAAGTATAGCCCCTAAGGGCTACAAATTCATTTTCTTCTCACTACTGAAAATATAGAAGAATAAAGCTCAACATTCCAAAAAGTCAGAAACAACACATTACACATTCCTTTTAACTGACGGGAGAACTCCATTCATTAACTAAATTAACAAGAATCATACAAGACTCTTATCGGTTTTCCTTCACGGCATGAAGCACATCAAACTGCAGTTGATGCCATCACCTAAGACGAAGTCCAAGCATTCCATCAGGTCACCCCATTCCTCTAGGGGATCCTTTTCAGCCATGCCACCAGTAGCTCCATTTGGGATACTAAAAATATATATAGAGTGTTAGTTTCCACAGTGGCTAAAGAGTAGCATAGGTAAACATATTGTAGATGGCATATTTTGCTATCACAAATTCACATTTTAACTAATGATTCAGAAATATCCTACTTAGCAGTTTGCTCCATTCAGAATCAATATAGTGTCAGGGGAAAAAAGTCAAGATGTGTAAAGTAGATGGAGACATGTAGTCACCATGAACATGCAAAATGCAAGTCTTGCCTAAGAAAACACAGATAAAAAGTGAGCAAATGTGCACAGGCCCGTAGTGAGCAAATTGTGACACATGTTGTTTTGATTTCCTTCAAAGATAGTCTTGGAATATCCTACAAGCAACAGGCAGTACTAAGATGATTAAAAAACATCGGTTCATCAGGTCAAGCTGGAGCAAGCACCTTAAACATAGTTGTCATGCTAGCTCCTATTGTCTAAGATTTGATTGTACAAGTATCATTTAGCAGTTCAGTTACCACCAGCTAAAATTGTGATTACTATTTATCTACACATAAATTACTAAGAAGCAAAACACTTATCCAGAAACATAAACCGGAGAATTCACAAAAAAAGACGTAAATAAAATCTTAAAAACTTTAACAACAACCATAAATGCAAGGACCTTACCTATTTGTCCCGACACAATCATCCAAAGGCAAAGAAAGAATATGATCATAAGAATCCCACGCACTAAGCACCAAGTCGCTTAGTTTAATCACCATATGAGATGTGATGAAATAATTATGAATTGAAAAAAATTACACACTTACCATATGAGATGTGGCATGCCAACGACCAGACCAAGCAATCTAACGCATGCCAAAGATCTCTCCAAAAAAACCCACATCTCAGTCCTCGCAATCACATCGTTCTGGTATTTCATCTCTCCCTGGAGAGAATCAGGGAGTGCTCCATCTAAGGGGATCAGGGAGGACAACATGGAACAGCACGGAAGAGAAATCACGAAGGAATCAAGGGTGCTAACCTTGGCAGTTGAGGTGTCGAGGTAGATCGAGATCGATGGAGCGCAGAAGACTTGTAGATAGAGTCGGCCAGGGGGGCGCGGGGCAGGCCACGGCGAAGGCCCGAGCAGCCGCGCCCCCAGCCAAGGTGGACGGCATCGTGGCTGCGACTCCGGCCGGGGGGAAGGAGCAACGGCGGCCGTTCCTTGCGTGTTTGTGCTTGGGAGGAAGGGAGCACTGATGATGGTTGGAAAGCATGCAGTGTCACCACTGGTGGTGATGGGGCGTGACTCCACGGCGGCCGAGGAAGCTGCAGGTGCTAGTGACAGCCTCTCGTGCTGCCGTGACCGAAGACGACGATGCCTCCCTGGAGACCGGTGGCTGCCCTGTGCCTGAGCCTGCGTCGCGGAGGTAGATCCAATGCGTGGAGCAGTCGTGCCCTTTGCCCAAACCTTGGGCCAACTGCATTTTCCAACTGAAATGAAAAATGACTACCGAAATAGAATTGTACATCCAAATGACAATGCGACTTGTGACCTATTGTTAAATACCAGCAAATACCTTAGTCATTTTGGCCTTGACTAAAAAAAATTGCATAGGTAACGTTTAGCTGTAACTATGTCAAAGGTGGGCTAACAATTGGGATAGTAAACCGACGTCACATGGATTTTGTCGTTAAAAACCGTGCCCCCTCACAAACACGGATTTCAAGCGACAAACTTCATGGGACAGAGGGAGTATGGTACTGATATGTACTGAGAGATTTTATATTTCCCTTTTGACATTTCACAAAAAAACAAGATTGCTATATATATACTCCCTCTTGAAGAAATATAGAATGCATCATCCAATTACTATAGGACATAAGCAGCATCATATCTACCAACAACTAATTGTAAAGCAATCCAACTGGACCAGCTGCAAGTTGTAGTTCACCTCGTTCTGTGTGTTGCTGACTAAATCTTGCATGCAATGCAACTTCTTGTATATGAATGCAGTTCAATCAAAGTAGGTCAACGGGCATGTATTGTACACAAATTATTTATGTGGCTTGCAATTCTTGACCGTTCTTGAACAGTGGATCATGTAGCTAACAAGAATTACCACACAAGCATCATGCTACAGCCAAGTTGATGAACACATCCTAGTCTTTTCTGCTTTTAGGAGATAAAGTATGCCTCACTATCCTTCTAAAACTTGTGACTGCAGTTTGAAATAGGTAAACCATCATACCAAGCAGAGTCAATCAATTGAACAAGTATAAAAACATACCTGAAATGCAAATCTTAACCAAGCACTTATCTGTCCCATCTAAAATAGGAAATGTGAAGCAAATCTTAACCAAGCACTTATCTTAACCAAGCCTTTGTCTGACAGATCAATAATATATTTAGAGAACTCCAAATAAGCACACAAATGGATAGCAACTGAACATTCAGAGACCGTGAATAAGCAGTGAAGCACACATCTCTACTATAATGGAATCTGAATAAGCACACACATGGTGTTTAGGATTCCTGTACACTGGCTGACTTTATTTTATATTAAATATATATATAGCGTAGGCCATCAGAATACATGATAGCTATTTGAATTGTTTGATGACTATAACTCTTCAACCTTTACTCTTTCATTTGATCAGTATAGTTACACATAGGCATTTGCTAACTCAGAAAATAAATTGGCCAATATAAAAAACCTTGCAATAATCAGGGTGCAGATTTATTACCAGAAAAAAGGCAACAAAAACTTGAGTTCTCAGTTTTAGGTTGATACAGTCAAAGAGGCACCAAAGTAACTCTGCATAAAATAGAGATTGATAGTCAGCAGAACACACCATCTATAGTTTGAAGTAAAGACCAAAGAGACATCTGTGCGACACAGTTTGTAAAATAAGACCTTCATGTTATTTCATTACTACTCCCTCCACTGCACAACAGAAATCCAAAGCTGTTATCCATGCACAGACCACTGCACCAAGCCTAATAAAAAATGGATGATAAATCATGGAAGAGGCAATAGAAGATGTTTCATTCCATAGGAAACCATACGCACAACTCCACTGTTACAGGAATCGAGCAATTAACCTGAATGAACAAACTTGTTATCAGGAAGAAAATGGAGGGGAGAATCAGAGGGGAGCTGCTCACCTAGCGCTGGGGCTGCAGCCGTCCGTGACGCCGGTAGCCGGGGATGGGTCGGTCGAGTTGGGAGCCGCGGCTGTTCGTGACGCCGGTCACCGGGGGCGGAGCAGTCGAGCTGGGAGCCTGTGAACGGGGCTGGGGTGGTGGGGCCGCCGAAGAGGAGTCCGGTGATGGCCGTGGGGCTCGAGGTCAAGAGATCCGCGCCGCCGGGGCTGGAAGCTGACCGATCTCCAGGTTTAGGGTTTGGTTCAAGCGAACAGCCGCGCGGATTCACGAATCGCGAGCGTGAAGCGCCATGGGTTGCAACGACCTCTCGCCGTCGGGCATGAAGAGGAGGGTGTGAGTGGGGCAAGGACGGGAATGGAGGAGATCCTGCGGCGGCGGCGGCGAGTCGATGAGAGCCGGAGGCCGCGCGGAGTGCACGGAGGATTTTTTTTTTTTTTAATTGACGGGGAACCTCGTGCGAGGGCCGAGGGTAAACGGGGGAAGCGCCTGGCTTCAGCGTGCCGAAGCCTTTCATTTGTAGCCGTAAGATCTCGTGAGGGTTGATTAAGGGCCTTAGATTTTAATGTTGTTAGATTTTTGGGTGTATTTTATTGGAGTACGAATGGTTGGAGTGATTGGAGCCCCTCAGCGGAGGATGTTTTTTCTGTGTGGACGTAGCGTAATTTAACAATGCCATTATAGTAGAGATCAATAAACATCGAACCTTAAGTACTCAACAGCTAGCTAGAAGTACTCGACAACCTTTAGTGTTCGAGAAGGAAAATCCCTACTCCAATCAATTCTTGAATCAGTAGCTACCACTTGGCGATGCCAACTTGCTCTTGCAACTGACTACAAGCCATCACGAATGACGAAACTTATCTAGAAAAAAACCTCTGATAAAATGTGTTTTGTTATTAGAAAAACAAAATAAATAAATCAAATCAAAGTAACCAGAACTATTTGTTTCGGTTCCTGTTCATCTCCTTGAATTACTAAGCGAAAGAGATTAGAAAATTTAACCATGCGCTTGGCGAGATACGAGATGAGACCGGACGAGCAACGACAAAGTATTAGTGGTGGTTAGCTGGTGCTGCTGAAGAACTCGAGCATGGAGACGATGGCCGGCGACGGCATGATGGCTGTGGCCCTTCCACACTCCAACCATTGCAGCACAAAAATCGAAATGAAGAAAAAGAAACGGAAATCACACAAGAGCATAGAGGATAGCACGGACAGATGCATCGAGAAAGAAAATGTGGTCTGACCTCGTCGGAACCCCCCTTATTTGGATCTAGGTCTTCTTGTTTGGGACAGGGCAGTCGCGCCGCATGCACCTTCGTGCCCTCGGCGGGGTCACCACCTTCCACGTCCAAACCCTAGCAAGAAGGGAGAAACGGATATGAGGGGAAGGGGATGATGATGTGCTCTGACTTCGTTGGAGGAATCCGCGCGGGAGATCCACGGCGGCGGCGGTAGCGCGCGGTCTCGCTCGCTGGTGGCCCGGCGATGGCGGCGCATTGTAGGAGGCGGGGTGGTGACCGGCGGCGAGATTGCGCCGCGCCTTTACCCATCTGCCGCTGGAGCGACCCCACGCACAAGGAGCGACGGAGCCGGAGGCCGCAGCGGCGGCCGCAAGTGCCGGCACGCCATACGTAGTCCCTTCGCCCGCTGCTGCCAGTGGCCTACTGCACGCGCTGGCACTCCATACGGAGTCCCTTCACCCGCCGCGTCGCTCTTCTCTTGGATGAACAACAAAAGAAAAGAAGGGGAGTGAGGGAGCGAGGGAGGGTGAGACTTCAAACCCTGCTCGCGATGGAGAGCACGTGGGTGAGAGCGCCTGGGTGGCGAGACTTCAAACCCTGCTCGCGATGGAGAGCACGTGGGTGAGAGTGCCTGGGTGAGTTTGAAGCCTGCATCAAACTTTCATCCACAGCCGTCAGATCATGTTTAGTGGTTTGTTTAGCCTTTGATTTTAATGAAGATGATTTACTGTGTATAATTTTCTGGGTACATAAAGTTTGGAGTTCTCAGCGGGAGGACATTTCTTTTGGTGGATCTAAAATAATTTAACTCTTCAATTATAGTATAGATAGATACACAAAGTTTGGAGTTCTCAGCGGGGGGACATTTCTTTTGGTGGATCTAAAATAATTTAACTCTTCAATTATAGTATAGATAAGTACTCAACAGCTAGCTAGAAGTACTCGACAACCTTTAGTGTTCGAGAAGGAAAATCCCTACTCCAATCAATTACTGAATCAGTAGCTACCACTGGCGATGCCAACTTGCTCTTTCAACTGACTACAAGCCATCACGAATGACGAAACTTATCTAGAAAAAAAAAACCTCTGATAAAATGTGTTTTGTTATTAGAAAAACAAAATAAATAAATCAAATCAAAGTAACCAGAACTATTTGGTTCGGTTCCTGTTCATCTCCTTGAATTACTAAGCGAAAGAGATTAGAAAATTTAACCAGTCTGCTTGGCGAGATACGGATGAGACCGGACAGCAACGAAAAAGTATTAGTGGTGGTTAGCTGGTGCTGCTGAAGAACTTGAGCATGGAGACGATGGCCGGCGACAGCCATGGCTGTGGCCCTTCCACACTCCAACCATAGCAGCACAGAAATCGAAATGAAGAAAAAGAAACGGAAATCATACAAGAGCATAGAGGATAGCACGGACAGATGCATCGAGAAAGAAAATGTGGTCTGACCTCGTCGGAACCCCGCACGCTGGATCTAGGTGCTGCTGCTGGGACGGGGCCGGGTCGCGCCGCTTCACCTTCCGTGCCCTCGACGGGGTCGCCACCTTCCGTGTCCAAACCCTAGCAAGAAGGTAGAAACGGAGATGAGGGGAAGGGGATGATGATGTGCGCTGACTTCGTTGGAGGAATCCGCGCGGAGATCCACGGCGGGCGGCGGTAGCGTCTCGTTTGGTGGCCCGGCCGGGCGGCACACTATAGGAGGCGAGGGGTGGTGACCGGCGGAGATTGCGGCGGCGCCCCCTACCCTTCGCCTCTGGAGCGACCCCACGTACAAGGGGAGCGACGGAGCCGTGGAGGCTGCAGGCGGCCGGCCGCAAGTTGCCGGCACGCCATACGAAGTCCCTTCGCCCGCGGGTGCCGGTGACCTGTTGCACGCTGGGCCGCACGCCATACGGAGTCCCTTCGCCCGCCGCGTCGCTTTTCTCTTGGATGAACAACAAAAGAAAAAAGGGGCGTGAGGGAGCGAGGGAGGGCGAGACTTCGAACCCTGCTCGCGATGGAAAGCACGTGGGTGAGAGCGCCTAGGTGAGTTTAAAGCCTACATCAAACTTTCATCCACAGCCGTCAGATCGTGTTTAGTTGTTTGTTTGGCCTTTGATTTTAATAAAGATGATTTACTGTGTGTAATTTTCTGGGTACACAAAGTTTAGAGTTCTCAACGGAACGGTATTTCTTTTGGTGGATCTAAAATAATTTAACTCTTCAATTATAGTATAGAAGATAGATAGATAGATGTAATTTGTTTGTAGGATCGAGTCGCCGCCGCAGTGTGCGTTCTCCCTCCGTGCACCATTTGGCCGGCGCTTGCGCGGCCTGCCGGGATGCAAATCAAATACTCCTCAGGAAGGGCAATGTCAACGCATTATTGGGCTAAACTAATCAGCATACTATTGGAGGAAGCTAGTTGTTCATTGTCTCGGGCTCGGCTGGGCTTCCGAGCCGGACACGTCATCAGATCAGGAAACCCGGCCACCTCACACGG
>JADLZL010003852.1:0-62061 GCA_015844335.1 Chrysopogon serrulatus | reverse complement strand
ATGAAATTAACTTGTCATTAACAACTAGCCACTTATCTCTCACCCACATCCCTAACATGAACTAGGTTGTCATCCGTAATTGTATATGCTAAGGATAAATATAGGTTTATATATATATATGTATCAATCAATATGACTAGGCGTAAATATCGATATAAACTAAGAACGGTTACGCAAGTTTTACGATAATTATACCATTGTAGCATTTTACCTAGGGAGTCCTTCCAGGGTTGTCGATTTATATTTATACCACTGGGAAGGTCTATCTAGGACTTATATCTATAACTTACACTATTAATGTCAACTTATACTATTAATATGAAAAGTAAACCATAACTAGAATCCTACTCATAACAGAGATAAGTCACGTGATAAAAGATATATGATAGATAATGATCAGTCATCATAAATAGATAAACATCGAGCTCTTCTAGTCATAGTAGTAGCTAGCCAATGGATAAACTTCGGGAATAAATACTAAGGTAATTCAATAACTACATCAATGAGTACTCTAATTAGTGCAATTACATCTAGCAATCATTGTTAAGTTAATCCTACATCATGATCACATGTAAAGAGGCATCAACTAGGAAGGATGTGAAACGAGTCATCATCCAACTTCGATCGTGCCCATGCTAGTCCTACGTGCGGAGGGTGGACTACGGAGGGAACCAACACAGTATGTCACCTACGCGGACTACCACACGTCCCAAAGACATCGGGGTGCACTCGCAGATAAGCAAGATATCTAAACACCACATCTACATACTGCCAATCATTCACCCACGATATCTCTGGATGAACGCTATACGAGCAATTACATGAATTCAATAGGATCAAACTAACTATGCTAAACATATAATCAAAGTAGACAATGACTATTGCAATTAAGAACATATATAAGATTAAGAACAATGTTTCCCAAATCATAATGTTGAATACAATAAGAGAAAAGAACTAGAACTATACCGAACTCCGCTCAGGGCATTGGCCTTGGGGGCTCCAGATCTCGGCGAAGAACTAGAACTCTTCTACTTCTAATCTAATTAGGCTAAAGCTATGAACTAGAGAGGCTCGATGAACTAGAGAAGGCTCTTGATGGCTTGATCTTCAAATAACTTGATGCCTCCAGGGAGGGGGTCTCCCCTTTATTTATAGCCCGGTGGGATGAACGTGCGCCGTAGGATCAAACCGACTTAACCAAGGGCCGAGATAACTCCTCATAGGCGGTGGAAGAAGCTTCCGGAAGGAGGGGCCGAAACCCTAACTTGGGCCCCGGCCGGGTGGGGGGGGGGCCCCACCCCACTGGCGGCGTCTGTGGGTCCCGTTGCTTCCGGTGTCTTCTAGATCCTTCCCACATCTCGATTGTTATCTTTCCCGTGGCGGATAAGTTTCGTGATTATTATGCACTCTAATCCCTCTTTTAAGCTTTTCTCGGAATAGTCCCTAGAAAATATAGAATATGCAAAACTCGTGGAAATTATCGGTTAAAACCCTAGACTAGTGTGTATTCGGTGTATCTTTTTTGTGTCTAAAGTTCTACTTGAAGGTTGATGTTATCCACCATCAACAAGGCTACACAAAAATTTTCATAATTTTTGGAGTTGTATTTATTTTTTTAAAAAAAAGACAAATATCAGCACTATTTAGAATCAAAATAAAAACAAAAAAGGCTGTGCACAGTGATGGTTCCCCGCAAGACACAAGTGCTCCCGGTCGACACACGCGGCCCCACGTCGTCGCCGACAAGATGCGCCCCCGGCCCGACAAGGGCGGCACCGCGATTGATCAGCGATAGCTTCGCCGTCGGCGAGGTCACCGGCGGCGCGGCTTTCACCTACATGCTCGGGGGTGATGTCGCGCATCATCCTAGGGGGTTAGTTGGGCATGGCAAACATCACGGCGAGCACCCCGACGGCCAGGCGGCATGGCGACGCTAGGCTCATCGGTGCAGTGCATTCCGGTGCCTAGAGTAGGGTAACTATCCAATCGAGGTCGTGATACGTCTAGGAGCTCACCACGAACACTAAACAAATCCACTGGTGCGATCGGGGGACACGACGGAAATACTTTGGCGGCGTGGAGCTCAACGGCGGCGGTATGAACTCGACGGCGAAGTGAAGTTCGGCGTGTCCCGTGGGTTAGGGACAAAAAGGAATGAGCCGATCGTGATCCGGATGCCAAGGCGAACTCAAAACGACAAACACCGGAATGGTTGGCTCACTTTGAAAAGCCTAGCGACAGCGAGACCAACCACGGCGGCGCTCTGGCCGGCCGCGAAGATGACGATGGCTGTCCGGTGACTCGGTTGATGGCAAGCGATGAGACCGAGTGCTATCGATTCGCACCGATGTTGCGAAATTGTGAGAGAGTGCAATTGGACAGTGACCTAGTGATGGCTGCGAATTTTGGAGATGAAGCGAGCACGGTCGACGATGAGCGTAAAAACAAAAGAAGGTGACGGCGGCCGGCGTGGTCTATTTATAAGCAAATGTCAAGCATGGAGGGGCAGCCGGGCGGTGTCGCGAACTTGTCCACGCGGCTACCACGGTCCGTCAGGCGCGAGCCCAAAAAGCCGGAGGGATCGATGCAGTGGCGGCGGTGCACAGTGGAAACAAGAAAGGCGAACGGCGGCGAGCTGGCGGTTGCTTAACAACGGTATGGGCGGGAAACGACCCTCCCACTCTCCCCGTTCCACTGCGACGCAAGTAACAGGCCAGGCACGGCGTGGCGACGGCGACGAATCAGCGGCGACCACGGTGAAGCCAACACGAAGGTGCTGCTACTGTCCGGCTACTGTAGTGAATGAAACCGCCGACTTCCTCCCCTTCTAACTCTCTGCTTAAGTCACCAATTTGCAAATTAATTCGACCATCGTGCTCTCTAATGTGTGTGCTGCAACATTGTTTGAAGGGTCAAAGCCTAACTCGAATTGGTCTGCAATCTATGAAGTGCTGAACATTGCTAAAAAGAAACTGCAAACTGAATTCAGTTAAGACAGAGGCAAAGCATAGCACTTAGCAAAGTTTAACAGTTAATTAAATACTAACCATTTTTCAAACAGCTCGACCAATTCCGTAACCCTCAAGTACAAACTTTGTACTATCTAGTGATGAACTGGTTTCCATATTTTTGTTTATGAAAAACTGTTTTATTCAATCCTAGAAATTGAATTTAATATGCTGAATTCCAGACAGAATTTTCCAAGTCCTTCTCAATCAAAAGCTGAATTCAATTTTAAGTCAAATGTTTGAGCAATTTAGGATGGGATTCAGCCCTAGACCCTTAAATAAAAGTTGTTGCATATATTTTGTACTTCAACTTTTATTTAGGGCTTACCCCCAAAAACTGAATAAATCATACACTTACTCTCTAAGGTACTTAGCAACTTGATAACAAGCATAATTGATATTATCATCACATGTGAGCATGTTTTGGCAAAAAGTTGTATATAAACCCTATCTCAATTATAATTCTAAACATTTTTTAATTCACTTTTGAGATCATCAAACATACTTGTATATTGCATACATAAAACTTGCAATGACATGTGCTTATGATCAAATGCAAAAGCAATGCATCCAATTAACATTTAGAATGTTACACACCGCGGGGAAGGACGAGCCTCCCTGCGAGCGCTGGGAAGTGCTCAGGGCCGCTGCCACTTCTTGCTCGCGGGGGGACGGGAAGTGTCACCGCCATGCTCTTCCTTAGCGTCGGGAGGGGCTCGTCGGCAAGGGCGCCGCTACTTCCTACTCGTGGGAGGACGGGAAGGGCCGCTGCCACTTGCTGCTCGAGGGAGGACAGGAAGGGCCACCGCCACTCATCCTCACAGGAGGATTTGGGTGGCACATCGACAGGGAGGAAGCGACAGCGCGCTCTCCGATGCGCGCGGCTTCACGAGCAGGCGGGCAGGCGGATGGGGGACGATCAGTGAGACCCGATTTTTCACCAGGAATTGGTTCTGGAGGGTGAATTTGGGGTCCGATCTCAAACTGGGGGCTCTAGTAGGAACCCTGCTGGAGCTGTGTTTTTAATATGTACACCGATATTTAACTATTAGGGTTGATGTAGGCCCCTGCTGGAGTTGCTCCCTATACTCCTAAACTACCATTACCTACCGTTGTGAAACATAATTTAAAGTAGCACCTAGATTTACTTTTAAATTATCCACCCCAGCTATTATTATTAATTATTAAATCTGGTTCGGAATTTGGTGCGTTGATGATGTGCAAGGCTGCCTTGTATAGTATGGAATCTGGGAATGCTTGTTATAGAAAGAAAGAAATTAAACATATCGGGCTAGTTTCACTGTACTCAACCACTGCTCACCAATAAAAAGCTGGTCTCTCTTAGTCTCTGTGCTCGAATCTGTAGCCGAATAGCAAAGTTTACTTGACCCGGTGCACACGCGTCCAAATGATCCAGGATGGACCCAGTGGTTAATTAGCTAGTCCTAGGTGGCCCACCGCGCATTCCTATCACCAGACGATGAGGCAAACGTGCACATTAAAGTTTGTTCATATGCACACCATCATAGCGATAGTAAGGGCACCAATAATAGCAAGATTGTATGTTGTTACTAGCTCTAAGAGCGTCTTTAATGGCACTTTACAAATAGTAGCTAGACATATTTTGAGTTTAGAAATAAAAAAATCACTTTAGTGGAGAGTTTATGAAGCTGTGTGAGAGTTTTCTCGAAAATTATAATAGACTAGCTTTATTTGACAGTCATTAAATATTTGATCTCTTTTTCTTGATAGCCAATAAAATTCTTCCTATATTAGCTATTTAGAAACCACTAAAGACGTCCTAACAGAGTCCCAGTGATAGCTTTTGTGAAATGCTATTGGACGGGTGAGAGAGACAGACAAGCTAACGCTTGCACCCTCACCAGTCTCGCATGGATTATAAAAAAGTTTCCTCTCTTAAGAGCAACTGGGTATGCCTTATATACCGCGTTTGGGCAACCCTCTCAACAATTAAGAGCAACTCGAATCTCTCTCCTTTCCTCAAAGGAATCGTTACGAGCAGAAAACTTGGAAGAAAAGTACTGTACCAAACACAGTAGCGAAGACTGTCCATACATATTCTAGCTATGTACCTAACCCTTCTAGGGGATTCTATGTCAGAAAGCGTGAATATTTATTTCATTCCATTAAAAATAACAAGTCAATTCTGTTTGTAAGAAGAAAGAGAAGCAGATCTATTCTATACTCGATAAGTCTTGAAACAACATACTAGGTAGTTGAGAAAGAATAAAAAAGATTGGTCACCTTAGGGCGGAACTTACGGATTTGAATCGTTTTAGTCAGGAGGATACCCCAAGGCTTGTGTTAAGCGAATAGGTTTTGATCCCGGGGAAAGTTGAAATCTATCTTTTTTCTATTTTAATTTGGTTTTTGAAAGAAAGTGATGGAGAATTACCTAGAATGTACCAGAGTGTGGTTAAAGACTGGCAATGGCAAGGGCAATTAAAACCGCGTGATGAGATTACAGGGCGTAAAGCGGGAGCCGATGCCGCTTGGTAGGGTGCTGGAGCAGCTTTTTATATGGCCGGAATGATTTACCATGTAATCAGTTACAGGCTGCACGATCCAAACGGCACCGTAAACACTTGGCGGGCTCAGAGTTCCGAAACAAACGTATTCGCACTCAGCCATGTCTTGGAAACAGAACAAAATCCCGCGCTATATATGATTAGACTATTTCATTCCACCATAAGCCATGGAAACGGAAATGTGAACTCAATTGTAACCTCAACGTCGCAGCACAATGCAACAATTACATGCTGGCTATCGTGTGAAACCTAGAAATGGAACTAGCACTAGTATATATATTAGAGACCTTGTTCATTAATCAATCCAATCATCTTTAGACGATGTGCCGCTCTTGGAAAGTAGTATGAGAAATGAAACTCCACACCAGTAACTACCTTAATTAGTTCACTGCTGCACTGATATTTTTTGAATCGTCAGAGCTAGTATAACATTAGAAACACATTGATTATCTCTCACATGTAATAAGTTGTCTGAGATAATAACATTATGTCGTACAGAACGTGTTTGGTTCCCAGCCACCGTTAGCCACGTTGTGGTGTGGCGCTTACAGAGTTTACCACACTCACAACAATTACCACACGCAAGACGGCGAGCAGTAGGAGCAAAACGACATAGAAACATATGTGCTGGTCAAAGCCTAGACGTGAACCAATCAGAACGTAAAATCGCCGTATATTAGGCATGCCGATGTGTGGTTACCAATCAAGCACACCCATAGTTATTAGTTGTAATGACATATTTTCCAAGTTTTGATCGTACATATAGGTCAAGAAAAAAAGCCAAATATGGTGCAATAAGCTGGGCAAAATAGCAAAATTATTGACATTGTTGTGGAGCATATCAATGTCGTTGAAGCCCAATGCAAGTTGACCTTGCAACAATCCTCCATGGCCTCCCACCACCAATTCACCCTCCTCAAATTATCCACCCTCGTGAAGGACAACTTCAAGTGAAGGGCAACTTAAATGGTGACCTCGCCACCCATGCCAGCCAAAAATAAAATCATGGGAGGTTTTTATTTTTATTTTTCGGACGTGAAAGATAAAAAGTGGACAAGGAAACAGATGAGGAGGGAGTTTTCTTTTTTTTGTAAGTTTTATCCAACTCTACCCATAGGGTTGCTTTCTCTCCGCAAGAGGAGTCCATATGGCCGAGAGAAAAGAAGGTGATGCAAAAAAGGAAAGGAAACATGGAAGGGTAATTTGGACTTTAAGCATCCATAATCCCAAATTCAAGTTTATCTTGGGTTATGGGATTACGGTAATCAAAGGATTTGATTATATGGTAATCCGTAACATAATTGATTCTGTTGGGATTATAATCTGATTACTACTCCATTGAGGTCTAACCTATACTCCGAAAGTAACATTATTCTACCTTATAATTTAAAGTAACACCTAAAATTATTTTTAAATTATCCACCCCTGATATTATTAATTATTAAATCTGGTTCGGTATTTTGGTGCGTTGATCATGTGCAAGGTACAGTATGGAATCTGGGAATGCCCGTTGTAGAAAGAAAGAAGTTAAACATATCGGGCTAGTTTCACTGTACTCAACCACTGCTTACCAAAAGCTGGTCTCTATGAATATGATGAGTCTCTGTGCTCGACTCTGTTGCCGAAAAACGAGGTACTTGACCCGGTGCGCACGCGTCCAAATGATCCAGAATGGACCCAGTGGTTTATTAGCTAGGTGGCCCTGCTGCGCATTTCCCAATTCCCATCACCATCAGGCAAACGTGCACATTAAGTTTGTTTATCTGCAAACCATCGTAGCAATAGTGGGCATCAATAGCAAGTGCTGGTGAGCAGCTCAAGGGCCTCCTCAACGGTGTTCAAATCGCTTGCACACTGTCACGTGGAGTGCGAAAAGTTCCCTCTCTCAACTCTTAACGATTTCCTTACCTATCCTCTCTGCTTCTCTATATTTTATTGTTTCCAGTTTCTAAATCGATTGACGATTTAGTTCTCTTATAGGGATGCAAGATCCTAAATTTTAGCATATATACTCCCTTAGCCTATAAATAAGTAATCAAGCAAAAAAACCTTTAACTAATTTTATATTAAAAATATTAATATTTATATTACACAATTAATATCATTAAATAGACCATTAAATCTACTTTTATAATAAATTTATTTGGAGACGCAAACATTGCTTACTTTTTTTATACATCAATCAAATTTATGGCACAGAAACCCAAAACAACTCTTATTTAGAGACAGAGGGGTATCTTGTAACATGGATAGCTCCTTATGACACCCACGTAATTTTGATATATATTTACAAGTTTAGCTCTTGATTAAGATCTAATTTTTTTCTGTCTTCTAAAATAAATGCCGATTGTTGAAGGTGCCCTAATTAACCATGCACAGTAGATATGTCTCATAATATACTATTACAGGGGAGCCAGTAGCCACTGGCCGGATCACGTATGATACGCTGTAGTATGCATGTACGGAGTAGTACCCCTCAGTCTGATACGCTACTGTACGAATCTGTAGCCAGCTGCCTTCAGTCACGCGCAGGCGCAGCAGCGGCCGACCGGAGCGAACGATGGCAGGCGGGCGGTGTACGGTGGGCGCAGTCGGCGATCCGTATCGTTTTTTTTTTTTTTCGCGGCAAACAGGGGCTTTCATTCATTGCTTGGATCAGGATTACAATCAGAGATTAGGAGTGAAGACGATCCGTATCGTTTGACGCTGACGCGCCGCACTGTAGTATTGCCTGCGGGCTGCGGCGGCCTCTTGCAGTTGCAGGCGGCTCTGTTCCGCATTCAATGACGTGCTACCCGATCCGGCCGGGACCCACATGTCACGTGGCAGTTACGGACTAGTACAGTGCCTACCTGATCTCTCCCTGGCACACTCCGCCCGTCTCTTTGCCCTGCCCTTGCTAGGAATGTGGAGCTGGTTAGTTAATTTCACCCCTAGCTAGAGTCTATCTGAGGGTATGTTTAAATTTATTTATCATATGTAAAAATTTAACTCCTAAAATTTAACCTCTGAAGATAGATGTTTGGATCCAAGTGCTAAAAGATACTAAAAGGAGACTAAAAGATATAAGTGAGAAGAGAGATAAAGAGAGCAAATACATTTTATGCCAAGTTTTGGGCCTCTTGAGAAGCAAATAGCAGCAGCAAATATTTTGCCAATTTGCTAAAATTTGCTCTACATATTTGATTCATTTGGCAAATAAAATGGCAAAAAGTGCAAAGACAAAAGTTTTGCCTATAGATCCAAACATGCCCTAAAAGACGCACAAGGTCACGTAACGATAGATATAACCAAACTAACACATAGGTAAATATATACTCCTAGTTTGCTTATCTTATCCGTCGGGATTATCAGTCGTTCGAACAGTATTTTTCTTTCATGGCAAATTAGTCGGTTTGTCTTATCAATTGCTTTATATGACCAGCCGAACACGCCGATAATCTTAGATGATGTTTCAGTTCCACGCTACCTAACCAATAATGGATGATTTGGTTCATTCTTACATCTCATATGTATCTTGTTCGGCAGATGTAAAGCTATGGTTGCTGAAGGGAGTGGAAAACGCTGAGGCTACATCAGACGTTTTTATGCAAGAAACGCCCCTGACATGTGAAGCTAAATATACACGTACAAGCTAGCCGGACATATAAAAATATTAGAAATATACAATCTAGTTTAAGGCAATTTGTGGTAAAGTTTTTACAGACTTTAGATCTGCTTCCTTGGACCCTTGGCTTATTGGGTTGGCCAGCTTGGGATTGTTGGACCCAGAGAACAGATTCTACAATAACAATAAATTCAGCTTAAGAGCGGTTGAAACAATATTTTCTTTTATAAAAAATTCAGCCATTTTAACTTATCAGCAGACTAATAAGTTCCGCAGAACAAGCTAGGATCAGAACCCCCTCCCCCACTCCCCCTCAACTCTAATTGTAAATCATTACAATTTTTTAATATAAAAATATAGGAACGTAGAATCTGATGACCTTCTAACTCTGATCGTAAACACACAAAATCCAATGCAATAAATTGAGATTTTTTTTTACAAGCAATAGCACTTTGATCTCGGTTGAATTATTACAGATATCAAATACAACTTGTCTACCGATCGAAGGCACTTGCCCATTGGCCATTGTGGTCGTGGAGAACATGGAGACTTGCTCATTGTGATCGTGGAGAACACAGAACAGAGTACGTCGACAAGAAGCAGTGGGAATATGATGGGACGACACTATATGTGTAGCTAGCAATCTTGTGATGTTGGCTAGCTGTAGCAGCAGGCTGCAGGCTGCAGCGCATTGCCGGGTGGCAGTGAAGCACCATCCCCTCGCACGTTTGCATGCACAGTACATGTTCCCCTGCAGTCGCGCATGGCATTTGATGTACGGAATATTGGATGCACGCATATATGGGCCACGGATCGGTTTTATACAGATAAAGTATAATATCTCACTCATTCCCACGAGATCAAAATAAATATAATATCTGAATCTGCATTGAATTGCTATCGATATGCATATCTGTAGTTCTGTACTAGGTAGCAACACAATACAGAGTTTCGTAACGTGCACTATTGCTCTGGTTAGTGTCAGGAACCAACATTGGCTGGGCCGCATGGGCCTTGGCCTTGAGCCCAGCCAAGACATTGCTAAAGGACTACAAAAGGAAAGGGAAAGTTGCATTGAAGAATTAATTATCGAGAGAAACAGACTCACGTCTCCTCTTTCTCCTTGAGTCTACTGTTCATCTTCCTCCTGTGATTCCCAATCTCAGTCCCTGCTCAACTTCGATTCCTCCACTTACTTCCTGTTCCCAGCTGTTCTTCCTCGTCCATATTGTATCACATCACCCTGGGCATAATTAACCGAAGACCGAAGACCGAACCGAACTAACCGAGACCGAGACCGAAATTTTCAGTCACTACTTCGGTCCCGAGTCCATACTAACCGAACTTTATACGGTCAGTTCGGTCATATGTCTCAGTAACCGAACTAACCGAACTAACCGAACATTTAGATTTTGTTGACATAATGTGTACTTTGAACTATTATTAGTGATATAAAATTTATTGTACTGAGTTTATATCAACCATCAATCCTATCACTTTGTCTAGTTTATATATTGCATTGTTATTTTTGCCTTGATATAGACAAAGTATTGCTAAAATTCGCTATAAATTATATATTTAGTAGCAGTTTTGTCTAGTCCGGTTAGTTCGGCCATGATCGAGACTGAACCGAACTAACCGAGATCGAGCTTGCTCGGTCCTGAGTTTTACAACTAACCGATCGGTCTCCATTTTTAGATGATTAAACTTTTCAAAAGACCAAAGAACCGATTGGTTCAGTTCAATCAGACCGAACGCCCAGGGTGAGTATCACATACCAATACTAGTGCTTATTTGTATTGAGTTGGAGTAATCTGTGTTCCAATACCTAGAGATTGCTAACAGTTAGTCTATCAAACCGCGTTCTAAGACAGACTCAAATTTTATGTTCAGTAGTACTCCCTCTATTTTAAATTATCAGATCTTTTGGCTTTACTAGATGCATATAGCTTTTGTTATGTATTTAGGTATACATTATGTCTAGATATATAGAAAAATTATATATTTAGAAAAGTCAAATCATCTTATAATTTAAAAATGCAGACAATAATAATTTATTAACATTTCTGTGAACAAATTTTGTACATACAACTAATAATCAAATCAAAATTGAGAAAACAAAATAAATCCGATGGTTATTAATAGCAATATTTATTAGAATCACTATATATGAATCCTGCAACAAAAGCAGGCAACCCAGCGTGCCACGTCGCCGACGATTCTCGGCCGTCCGATCGGGCGGTCGGACGGTCTCGATCTAGCCAATCCCGGTCATTTTTCAAAAAAACCCTCGAGCTTTTCATAATAGAACCTGCCGTCCAGGCTCGTCTCACAAAAAATTTGCGAAAAAACCCTCGAGCTTTGCACAAATCAAGCCGCCGTCCATGCCGGCCTGGCTCCAGCTCGTGGGCCTTAGTGGGCCGAATACGGCCAGGCGCTATTTTCTCTTTTTCTATTAATCTTTTCCTTATATAAACTTCAAAACTATGTATAAAATCATAGAAAAATCAAAAAAATAGAAAATCAAGTTGTTTAACAATTCAAATAAATAGATCTATTTTTTTATGAATGAATAAATAGATCTATTCAGTGGATCCATAATACAACATGTGTTTAGCCAACACCTGTGAGCTCGAGCCCGGACCTTGAGGACCACGAGTGGAGAAATCCACCGTGCGTGGCTAATTAGCGAACGTTCACTCGAATGGGAACGAGCGAACGTTCCGACAGCCCACTTTCTTTCCTAAATTGCATTCTACATTCCCACCTCTTTCCTTTTTTTTTGGCGGGACGCACCAAATTTTCTCTTTTAGCGCGCTGGAAGCCACGATTTCCCTTTTTTCGCATGCGTTCTTTTTTTGCACGCTGCTAAGTGCTAACTCAACATATTACAGTTCCACAGCCTAACTTAGAGAAATAACTTAGAGCGTAAAGTTATGTAACATTATATTTCTCATTTCCTCAAGCAAGAATAACATTCTCTTTAGGCTTCATGTCTATTTTTTTTTCTCATTTCAGAAACTAGTATTTCGGGAATATGGAAAGAGGGTTTAAAAAGGGTGGGGGAGTAGAATAAAAGTAAGTTTTACATCACAAAATACGAAAATTGTACTCTAGAAACTCGAGATCCTTCTCGTTTCCTCTCGAGATCCATCTTATTTCCTCTGTGACTTGAAAATTTCTATAACTCTGCATAACATATTACTGAGCTAAGTTAGTTAGCAAGAAAATCAAACAAGTAATTTCTAAGTTATTGAAATAAATTAGTGAAGTAAGTTACATATATAAGTATTTATGGAATATTTTCATACATACCACTAGTACCTGAAATTCAAAATACTTAATATTAAAAATTATTTAAAATAAGTTAGTTAGCAAAATATTCTATGACTTTGCATAATAAGTTACGTAACTAAGTCAGTTAGCAAAAAAAATCAAAGAAGTAACTTCTAAGTTACTGAAATAAATTAGTGAAATAAGTTACATATATAACTATCTATAAAAAGAATATGATGCATACAAAGCAAAATATTTAAAATAAAAAATTATTTAAATTAATTTAGTTAGCAAAATATTCCATAACTCTGCATAACAAGTTACTTGAGCTAAGTCAGTTAGCAAAAAAAACCAAACAAGTAACTTCTAAATTACTAAAATAAACTAGTGAAGTAAGTTACATATATAACTATCTATGGAATATTTTCGTACATACCACTAGTAACTGAAATTCAAAATACTTAATATTAAAAATTATTTAAACTAAGTCGGTTAGCAAGAAAAATCAAACAAGTTGTATACTTAATATTAAACACCATGTCTACCTTTTGCTTGGACACCATCACACCATGTCTGGACCTGGCCTGTACTTTTTGACTCTATTTAGGCTGATCGATGGACAGTGAAAAAACTCAGACGTCGAGTCTGGTTCTTAATTGAATCTGTCCAGTTAACTGAGGGAAGTCATTAATATCAAATGGAGCATTGTCACCCGAGCTTCCATCATATAGCATTCTAGAAGCATTGCTTCCTAACTGCACTTTATTCTGAGATAGTGACCCTCCAGGTGTTGGATAGGAACTTCCAAACAAGTTCATAAATTGTGGGGGTGCTAGCAAGGAATAAATAAACAAAGTGAAATATAAATTATTACACTAAAGCCCAGTATTAGCATCTTTAACAAGTAGTAAAATCAGTTCTGTTCAACATTATAGACCAATGGACTCAAGACATTGTGGTACTAATTTCTAGTAACAACGGCATGGTTTCCCTTGTTAGTTTTGAGCCAAAGTGGGCCAAGATAAAAGTTTGCTCTTTGAAACTTGAGAAAAGTGTTTCCCTTCCACATCCCTTGTTACTAATCATAAGTGTACCTTTCAAATTTGAACGAGGCAATTATAATTAGAACCAAATCATTTCTATCCAGCCAGCATGAAAGATATAGTAAGAATATACATAGAAATTAATCAATAAAGCATAAAAATTTCATCTACATACCTTGTTGAAGCATACCACTCATACGGTTGGATCCTCGAATGTTGATAGCCCCACTTCCAGAGTTGCCCACTTAAATTCATGCGAGATGCAATACTAGGCATAGACAGTCCTCCAGAGCTTATACTTCTCCCAAGATTGCTCCCACCCATAGTATTCCTAGAATTTGTTATTCGTGGACCTGAATTCCCTAGGATTGGAGAAGCTGCCAACCCAGCAGTAGAATTGTGGTTACCCACATTAGCCAAGTTAGAGAATAAACCTTGTATTGAACCATCAATATAGCATTCATGCTACTACTAAAACCAGGATTTTCCTCCGACATTCATACTTCCTCTGTTGTTGATCCTAGTGTGCCCATGAGGAATCTAAAAAGGGGGGTTAAGCAAAATGAGAACCGAAGCACAAAGATCTCACTCAGTGTGAACAGGAACAAGCTGTGGATGCCAAGGAAAAAACCTGAGACATAGAAGCTTGAAGATTATTTGAAGGGAACCGGCCACTGGAAATCCCACCACCGGGTTGTTAAACCCCTAGAGACGGAATGCCTGCCATTGAATTGTTTCTAGGTGCTAATGAACCAGAGATATTTGCAAGATAAGATTTCCATGAATGTTGTGTGAACCTTGCAAGCAAATTCAGAAGAGTTAACAATAAAAGTAGGGCAATGCAACATGCACCAATGGACTAACAAAATGTAACACCCCGGTCCAGGGCTTAATAGGATTAATATGATACTCATACCAATAAGTTGTAACTTTTTTTCCGGAAGCTCATCTCGAAAGAACTCCAAGGTTAAGCGTGCTTGGCCTGGAGCAATTTCAGGATGGGTGACCGACCGAAAATTTGTTCTCGGGTGCGTATGAGTGAGGACAAAGTGCGTAGAAAAGACTGGTGTTGGTCTGTAAGGATAGTATTGGTCCTATTAAAGCTGTCAGACGTAAGCGGGCCTGGCCTCGAGGAGGCGGGACGTTACAAATGGTATCAGAGCCGACTCTCGCGGTTTTCACGGGCGCGTGTGTCGCAGTTCTTGCGCAGCATGGTGCGCATGGTCGGTGTGGATCCGTCGTGGTCACACAAAGATGGCACATGCTTGCCGGCACCGACACACGGACGTGGCCAACGAAGGAGGTTCCTCGGCTTTAGGGTTGATCGACGAGGACGTCGATCTCTTAAGGGGTAAGGATGTAACACCCCGGCCCAGGGCTTAATAGGATTAATATGATACTTATATTAATAAGTTGCAACTTCTTTTCTGAAAGCTCATCTCAAAAGAACTCCAAGGTCAAGCGTGCTTGGCCTGGAGCAATTTCAGGATGGGTGACCGACCGGGAATTCGTTCCCGGGTGCGCATGAGTGAGGACAAAGTGTGTAGAAAAGACTGGTGTTGGTCTGTGAGGATAGTATTGGTCCTATTAAAGCTGTCAGACGTAAGCGGGCCTGGCCTCGAGGAGGCGGGACGTTACACAAAATACTGTAATCTTCACCAACCTGAGTGATGAAAACCTGTAGAAAAGACTGGTGTTGGTCTGTGAGGATAGTATTGGTCCTATTAAAGCTGTCAGACGTAAGCGGGCCCGGCCTCGAGGAGGCGGGACGTTACATAAAATACTGTAATCTTCACCAACCTGAGTGATGAAAACCCGGATGCTCAAGCATATTCTAGACATGTACAATAGAGAATTGTCCCATCAATCAATGAAGAAAAAGAGGAGACTGTGGAGCTCACACCATGTGCTAAATCAGATTCCAGACATGGACAATATGAATTGTCCAGCAAAGAAAAAGCATATTTTGTTCAATGAACCTATGCTTTTGGAAGTGGAGATTTTTGGACTGGATGATTATATTGTTCCCTCCTAGCATTGCATTTTGTAGGTACTTGAAATGCAAAATATTTAAAATTAAAAATTATTTAAAATAATTGAGTTAGCAAAATATTCCATAAGCATAACAAGTTACTGAACTAAGTCAGTTAGCAAGAAAAAACCAAACAAGTAACTTCTAAGTTACTGAAATAAATTAGTGAAGTAAGTTACATATATATATATAACTATCTATGAAATATTTTCATACATACCACTAGTAGCTGAAATACAAAATACTTAATATTAAAAATTATTTAAACTAACTTCTAGCTTACTGAAATAAGTTAGACTCTCTAAGTTTTAAGTTATACTTATAATTTAGAATGTCTAAGTTATAGCATAACTTAAAAAATAATGAAACACAACTTATTATATGCAAAAAGTTATGCTATATAACTTATGTACATAAGTTATTCTACAAACTTAAGTACTCCCACCATTATTCTAAATTATGAGATATTTTGGCTTTTCTAAATCCATTTAGTTTATTATGTATCTAGACACAGCAAAATCAATGTATTTATAAAATACCAAAACATTTTAGCAAAATCAATGTATTTATAAATATAAAATACCAAAACATAATTTACACAACACAAGTTAGCAAAATAAGTTAGCATCATAACTTAGTAGAGTAAATTAGCGTAGAATAATTTATTTTCAAAACTCAAGTTTAGTAGTAGAACTTTGTATAACATATTGCTACAATGTAAAGGAAGTCATCATCCTGGTACGACTTTTGTGCATGCAACTTAAAATTTGCTCTTAATTCTATTTAGGATACCAATCCTATTGTACTATAATCGGGCGCAAAACAAGAAATAAAAATGTCTAAAACTTTAGCTGGGATCAATATATCAAGGGATAAAATACATAAATATATGATGACAACAGTCTTATTTGTTTGGTATGTATTGTTTACATAAAAACAGGATAAATGGGAGATAGGTGTACCTGGAGCACAGTATGAAAATGAATTGTATTACTGGTATTTTTCATCAAGTTATTATATATACAGTCTAACTGCACCTAAGTTTCATGACATTAGTAGTGTATACTTATATTCTCTAACTTAGCCATTATATGTTATACCTCTAAGTTAGAATGCTAAGTTATACTTAAAATTTAGATTAGTCTAATTTATATTCTAGTTTAACTTAAACTGTATAAATACTCTTTGAATCTCTAAGCAATATTTACATAAAGCAGTTATACTTGTAGTTTTTCGATATTACTAATCTAAATCACAGCATAAATTATATACATAATTTTTTTGTACAACTTACATAAACTATTGCACACAAATTATATTAAATTAGTTATATAGTATAAGTTACACAATGTGAGTTATAAAAAAGAACAAGCAGAACTTATACTTATTTCTTTTTATGAAAATACACAATAAAAAAAATTATAGATTTACTAAAGCTTACAATTGAAGAAGAGAAAAAAAATAGAAGAAAACATATTTTCAACTTCACCCAAAAAATATCTATGTGAGATTATCACAAGCAACTTATACAGTCTAACTTCACTTAAGTTGTTAGCATTATTAATTATTAATCTAAGTTATATTTATATTGTCTAACTTATACATCTAACTTAGACGGTCGAAGTTATAAGTTATATTGTCTAACTTATATTGGCTAGCATGCAAGTGCACATGAGGTACTAGACTGAATGAATTAGTGCCACATTGAACAAACAGGAAAAGGAAAAGAAAACAGTAATTAAACAAACAGGGAAGGAATGGCAATAGTTTGTGTCTAGCAATTTCGGTGGAACCAGCTGAAACCCAAACTACACTTCTATGCCAAGTTATTATAGAGACCATTGGATTGCTTTAAATTTCATACTAATTTTACTCAAAATAATAACCACATAACCAAAATAAGCATATGCTTTTTAATGGACATGAAAGTATTTAGAGTTTCATCTACATCCACTTTAAATAAAACTCTGTATAATACTCTAGCACATGGACAAATTATAGATTAACCAAAATAAAATACAGTACAATTAAATGATTCTAACAGGGAATCAAAAAAATAACAATAAACTTGAGAGTGATGGTGGCCCATGGGGATACTAGAACTTAACAATAAACTTAACAGGGAAAAAGTAATTAGAGTTTCAGTGGATATTGACACTTTTGACAAGTAGCTAATTCCTACAATGGATACTGCAACTTTCCACAAGTAACTAATTCCTACAGTGGATATTGAAACTTTTGACAGGTAACTAATTTGATCCGACAACGTGAGCAGGATGATCATCCATTTCCCCATGGGGATTTAGGTTTCCTTCTCAATTTTCAATCCCCACAAAGCAAAAATAGCATGGCTGATGGTGGCATCGCATCCAAACGTAAAAGGAAAACTAGTAATAGAATGGAATGGAATGGGCTGCACAGCCGATCAGAGAGCAGGAATTTGATTTGCTCGGTGTTCCTGAGGCTCCCACCGTCGACACAGCTGCAAGCCCAACCCAGGGTCAAATTACCTGTGAACATATAAGGGCGCAAATAGAGAGGACCTCCGACCAGCTTCCGATGCCAAAAAGTGGGGAAACCCGGAGCTGGTCGCCCTACGAGAATACCGAGGAGGAGAGCTTACCGTCGCCATCGCCAGGGGAGCCCCGTGGCAGCCCGAGATGGGAATGGCGAGTTTCGTGTTGTCCTTCTCCACAGCCGTCGCCTCGCAGAGGACGTTTCCCACCCCCTCCCTCTGGCAGCGCTCAGTCAGCAGAGCCGGACAATGGAAGGCGAAAACCTAGAACGCTTCTGATTAAATCAAGCGAAAATATAGCAATGACGGACAAAACTTAGGGATACCTCATGAAGAATCCTGGAGAACACGTGCCGGCAGGATCCCGGTGAAGTCGCCGCCGAAGAGGAGCGCGATGGCGGACCAAATCTGCGTCAGAGCGATGGGGAAGAACGGGACTGTTCAAATTCCTCTCCCTCTCGTTGGGTGGGTCGATACGGGCCGATACGGGGGTGGGAGAATATTTCAGATCTAGGCTAGGCGTAGGCGTCGCGGGGATTGGGGTGGGTCGGGTCAATCTGTGTATCACGACGGAAAAGAAAAAAGAGAGCATGACAGAAGAGGAAAGAAACGATGCGGCCGGAGCGCTCGCTCAAAGCGTAACTGAGCAATCGGACCATAGAATTAAGCGCTACCACACACACAGTATTGTCGATGCTGAAAACAATCGGAAAACGATAAACGCCGACGCCAGCGAGGAAGGGAACGGACAGCGCAAGCCGCAGCGCCGCAGCCCGGCCGGGCGGCCCGCCGGGAAGAGGGCGCGCAGCACATGCACGGCACCGCACGCTGGGCTCGGGCACCGCCGGCACTACGACGACGACTACGAGGCGCGGGCGTTGGACGCCTCGCAGAAGCGGTGCCGGTGCCCCCCGATCGCGGGCGCCGGGGCTTGTGGGCGCTGGACGCGCAGGGAGAGAACATTCCGGCATCTGAGTGCCGTGCTCGCCGCGGCGGACAAGGGCGCTGGGCGCTTTGTGCGTGTCGCCGCGCGACTAGCTAGTAGCTAGCGGATCTCGTCGTGCAGGGTTAAAGTAGCAACAAGTTATTCAGCAAAAAAAAAAAAAAGCAAAAAGTTCCCCCCCAGTATCCGTTAGGCTGCCGTGCGGGTCCCATTACATACCTCATAGGTCCACCTGTCAGTAGCTGCAAACCGTACCTGTAGAAGTTCATTGAACCAGCCGACAGAATGAAACCAATCACTTCCATTCCATGGAGGTGGAGCCTACCATATGTGCGCTCTGACGTCATCGTGTAATCCTAAACGGTTTCTTTTTTCGCCTCTAAAATCTAGTACTAAAGGCTAATCCTAAGCTTTTTGTGGGTCTTGGCATGTTGCTCATGTTGACATGTACAGTGTGATGTAAAAATATGCATGCAAATTTGGCTAGAACAAGGACTCTATTTCGATGGAACCGGCACCAGCCTATATGCTTTTTCTCTATGGTAGAGATGGTACAAGTCGGTCATAGTTTCTGATTGACTCTAGTCCATCTCATTTTAGAGTGTATACTATATGTTTTCTTCGCCTGCGACTATCTCTTCCGTGGGTCTACATGCATTGTGGTTACCATTGTGGTTGCCTAAAAAGTTCTCCTAGTACTGATTTCAAACATCTTAAAACTTCTCATGGTTCGTATATTGACATGCTGGACCATATTTGCCAATAAGGTGATGAAGACAAAAATGCATTATTTATATATGCATGCCGAAACAAAAAGAAATCCAAATCTTTCGTAGAACTCATCAGCCACTCAGGCGCTCAGTTATCACCGTGTATATCAAACTCGTTACATACATACATGAGCACCACACAGCATCTCGGTGGCGAATTCATGCCAATTTCATGCATTGGCATACACAGTACTACGTGGCTTTTCGAACAGTACTCTGAAGGATCACACTTGAGTCGTTGTTGTCGCTGTCACTCGGTCTCGGTCACTCCTCGCCGAAGACGGCCTCCCAGACGTCCTCGAAGGCAGCAAGGATGGCCGGGTGGTGGCGCGGCGAGTTGAGCGAGAGGTACGACCCCAGGAGCTCCTCCATCTTCCCCACGCTGCCGATGCGCCGCTCCACCACCATCTCCACCATGGAACTGCGGAAGTCCAAGTAGGGGTTGCTCGAGCGCTTCACCACCGCCATGCCCGCGCCGGCGGTCGGCGTCTCCTCCGCGGCGCCCGAGCCCATCATGAGCTTACTCTTGGCGTTGGCGTTGAGACGACGACCCATCGTCTCTTCCTTGTTGCTCTCGTTGCATTCCCTGTGCTTCCGTGTCGTCTCCACGGACGCCACCAGAGGCCGGAAGGCGTCGGGTGGTGGTACCGGGTCGCTGGTTCTTGACAGCGCACGTCGGTGCGCGCGGCGGCGGCGACTGCGACTCATCGTGTTGTTCCTGTGACTCCTCCTGGTCCTGGTGCCACTGCCGCCGCCGCCACCGCCGTTGCCATTGGGGTGGTAGAACTCGGAGGTGGAGTCGGACGAGAAGCTGAGGGACGAGAAGAGCGTCCTCGTCTCGGCCGCCTCATCGCCGCCCTCCTCTTCACTGCCGCTGCCGCTGAACGGTGCGAGCTCGTCGTCCATCGCGGTGGAGGACGACGGCGACGAGGACCAGCTGCAAGGCGTGGGCGTGCTGCTGGGCCGGCGCGCGCGGCCCCAGGAGGAGGAGGACGACGAGCAGTGCCGCCTCGACGCCGAAGGAGACCGCGCCGCCGGCTTCTTGCTCCAGCCCCTGCCCTTGCTTTGCTTCTTGACGACGTCCCTCGCCGGCACCGACAGCAGGTGCTGCAGAAGCGGCGCGTCGGATTGACGGAGCGGCGGCCGGAGACGTCCCCGGCGGCCCCGCCCGTGCAGTCCACGGAGATGTGCACGAGCGACGCGCTGCGGGTTCTGCGGCGGCGGCGGTGGGGGCGGGTGCCGCCGGCGTCGGCCTTGTTGGGTCGCTCGTAAGTGCAGGGCGTGCAGAAGTACGGGGACGGCGGTGCTTCCGGTTCCCGCGGGTGGGAGGAGTAGTCGGTGTTGGTGTTGGTGTGCGTCTTGGCGAGGCTGACGAAGGCCGTGCCGGTGCCGGCGCCGCCCGAGGTGGCGCCTGCAGTGGCAGACGTGGCGTTGGTGGTGCAGGTGGAGCGCGTGAGGATCCGCGCGAGCCGCTGCTTCAGCCGGCCGCCGGCGCTGTCCCGGCGGTTGGGGCTCTTGTCCATGAACGGCGTGTGCATCGTAGCTTAGCTGGTGTGCTGCACGGCTGTGACTTCAGTTCAGTGGAGGAATGGTAGGTGGAATGATGAGGGGGAAGTGGAGAGCGAGACGTGTGTGTGCCTTGTCTTTGGTTTTGGTGTGTACTAACTGATGAGTCGCCTCGCAGCTTCGTGGTTCCCTCCCTTAATAAGCGAGTGTGAAGTGAGGAGAAGAAGCATCTGCCGAGATTTTAATTTGTTAGCCACGTGTTGTATGCTAGGGTAGGGTACGTAACGTACGTAGGGGATGGTGTGCACGGGCTTAAAAATACATGGTGGTACTGTATGTATCTGTGAGCCCAGAGCAAGTTGCAAACGCAACATGTGGCTGTGCTGCGCATCTCGTGTGCTGTGTCTGTGTGCAGTGGCACAGCAAATGCACAATGTGCTTCCTGCCGTGCCGTCCATGGCGGTACGCTCATGTATTAGGTGAGGCTCCTCCCCTGGCCTTGGCCACAGCCACAGCGGAATTAACGCGAGGATATGCTTGCATGCATGCATGGGCATGTACATTATTGATCACAGGTCGAGCACTGCGCCGCCACGTCGGTCGGTGCAGAGAACAATCACAAGGCAACGAGGAGCGCGGTACGGTGCCGGGTCAGGTTCCGACCTCCGGGTGGCCGACGACGCCGTGCGTCAGGACCCCAGGCCGCCTGGTAGTGGTAGAGCGAGCGAGCGGTCCTCCCGCTGGCCCTGGCCTGCTGCGACGTGCCGTGCCCGTGCTCCGTGTCGGCCGGCGTGACTGGGCCCCGTTGACCACTCTGCTCTCGCGCCGGGCGGTCGTCGTCGTCGTGGTCATGGCAGAGGAAGCAATGAGCGCGCAGGCTCGTGCCTCTGGCAGTGGCAGTCCTACTACCACCATGGCATTTTTTCGGCATCTTTCGGCGTTACTCTTTATTTCAAGAACCCTACTGAATGCTGAGTGCTGCGAGAGCTGAAAGCAGGCTAGCAGCAGAGATGATGAACGAGTTTCTGGGAAGCTCCGGTTTAACAAGCAAGCACTTCCAAGGCGCAGGCAGCCAGGCACACGGCAGACTCATTCTCTCCCTGACTGATGTGCCATGCCACCAACAGGCCCATATATATTCTCTGATCTCTCCGTGCACGACGCTCACCTTCTGGCCTCGCTGAATGTGTCCTTGTTATCGAAGCCAGCAGCGCACGGCACCAAACACAAACAGACATTCTCCAATCTAGGCACACGCCCCTACGGGTGAGTGAGTATATGTTTGCTCGTCCATCGACATCAAGGCATCAACCGACCGTCCCTCGCTCTGATTTCAAACAAGAGCACCGAGTTTCATCCGAGGATCAAACAAAACCCAACGGCCTAATTTTTTGCTCCAACCTAGGCGATCCTTCCGCCACAGAGTTTGTAACCACATGATTAGGAGGTTAGCTAGCGGAATGTTTCATTTTCACGCATGCATGGTCCCGATGATGCACACAGCTCAGCTATTACAGAATCGTATGCGGCCGTGTCCCGCTCAATGACTTCTCGCGGCAACACGCCAAAATGTTAGGCTCATCAGGCGTGTACTCCTACATACATATACATATATATATGTAGTAAGTAAGTAAACCCATGCGAATACAAGGCTAAATCCAAGGGGCAGGAAGCTTGCACCAGGAAAGAAACAGGCTTGCATTGGCTCTTGAGTCTTGGCACCAATCGTCGCCTGCGACAGAAAATAAGAAAGTCTTGGTAGGATTCAAATGCATGTGGACTTGAGACGACGATGCGTCAATGGCCAGGAACAAAGGGACAGGTTACAGCAAGGCAATGCAAAAGCACATGAATTGTCCCTCCTGCTTGCAGGAGGAGTGAATATTAACTGCAAAGTATTATAGCATGATGCACGGCGGCATGGTGGTGAGAGGAAGAAGACCTCCGGGATTAGCCCGGGTTTTTATTATGGGGGCACAAGCACAACCGGAGGAGAGCCCTTTGTTGGTTTCTCAGTTGTCTCGTTATGTCACAGGCTCAACTAACAGTAGGTGCGGTGGTGGTGGGAGAGATGCCCTCCCGGAGGCCGGATCATCTCGCGCTGCAACTACCAACCCATATCCATGGATTACTACTGATTTCAACTTGCCATCACGCTGTGTTCAACTTCGTCCCTGACATGTGCATGTGAGCCAGGGTTTCACTTACCGTTCGAGAACGGTAACCGCCGGCCGGGCGGTAAATTTATACCGGCCGGTATAAATCGGAAACCGTTTTTATATCGGACGAATTCGAATTTCAAATTTGAATTTTGAAGCAAGCGTAGTTCAAACGGTTATAACCGGTTTACCGGCCGTTAAGAGCGGTTTACCGGTCGGTAATCCAATGATGTCAAAATTTTTCAAATGAAAAATGAAAAATATTTAAGAAAATGCTAGAAATTTTTTTTAAAAATACTTCATGATTTATAGAATCCAATGATGTTAAAATTTTTCAAATTTGAGTGCGTTTAGTATATTTTTCGACCTTCATGATTTAATGGGCCTTAATGGGCCGCGGCCTTTTTTTTTTTTTTTTCAAATTTCCAAACGTCTAAATAAATACTAAACGAACTCAAATTTGAAAAATTTTGACACCATTAGATTCTATAAATCATGAACTATTTTTAGAAATTTTTTTAAATTTTTATTTTTCAAATTCAAATTTCAAATTTGAAAAACCCTACGGTTTATACCGCTGGCAAAAACCGAACCGGTCCGGCCCGGTTTGACCGGAAAACCGGTCAAACCGGCCGGTTCCCAAACGGTTTTTAAAACCCTGATGTGAGCACGAAACGGGGGACTGATGGAACGTCGCTACAAAGAAGCGAACACATCTGATACAATGGCTCCATCGATTTAAGCTGTGGGGCAAGTGCAGTTTCTACTCGTTTGTATAGTAGCAGCAGCAGCAGCAGTAGCTATCCCTGCTAGGAGCAAGAGCATGTAACTACCGTGCGTGACGCTGCCATTAAACCTGCCGTTGGGGAGGGTTACTGGGCATCCATGTTCACACCCGCACGTCGCCCGTACCCGTACGTCCTAAAATTATCCATCCCCAAATGAAGCGGACAATCCCCGATGGGCTACGAATATCCGATGGATAATAGAAGGAGATGACAGTTCTGAAAAACTGCAGCAGCGGCAGCTAGCATGGGGACCCGATGACCTCCGGTGTGTGTGGGGGGGGGGGGGGGGGGTGGGGTTTGGTGGGGGGACGGACCGTCCGTAGACGGGGGTGAAGCCGCAGCAGACCGCGTGTGAAGGGTGTGCATGCAGTACACAACGAAATATGCACAGCTGAGCGCGTCAGGGCCAGAAGCTAGCATGTCTCGCCGAGCTGAAGTTTGCACATGCTGCTACGTCCCAAATTAAATGTCGTTTCCGGTTTTTAATACCGTAAGTTTGACTCGATTTGTAGAAAATATGTGCAATATTTATATCTCTGAATAACTTTTGTTAAAAAATTAGATTCAAAGATCTTTCCGATGATACTAAATATAATACTAATAGATAATATTTATTATTTATAAAAATTACCTGCATTTGTTTCTCGGGAAGCGAAAGCGACAGTTATTTTGGGACGGAGGGAGTACCTCAAACTGAGCGGGTAAATGAATATTTAATGGTTAAAGCGGTTAATACCCTATCCACACCCAAATCTAAATGGACAATTTATTTCTATCCATACCCTACCCAATTATCACGGGTGTGGATTTGGATGCGGGGATCGAATACCCAGCAGTGCCATGCGGCTGCCTAAAATGCTAGTACTTTCACATGGCATCAGACGTACGCAACGTATATGCCAAATCGACATCTACTGTATCTTATCGTCAGTCACAGACACAGTCAGTAGTTTCATGTGACGCCGATCCTGGCCATCTTCAGTTCATGCACCGTGGACATGGAAACCAGTAGCATCGACGTGCTATGGCCAGAGTGTGGTCACGCAAGTCGCAAGGGATCGGACGCGGTCCAGATTGGTCCCCTGCCCCCTGCATGGGCCACTTGAGCCCAGCAGAGGCTGCTCACCGACGTACGTCCGGCGTCGGCGTCTGGGCCGGGAGAGGAAGGCTTCAACGAACAGCCCTCTCGGACGCCACGCTGCTGCCGAGATCTCGCTGCTGCCCTGTGTTGGGTTCTCAGCGGCTCAGCGTAGAGACTCCCCGGATTCTTTTTACACCCTGCTCGGCAGTCTGCAGCGACCATGTTCCAGGTACCAGACTACCGGCTGATTGTTGGTGCATCACGCCTGAAACGGATGGCTTGCTCTGGGTCTGTAAAATGGGTGCAAATGTCATTATGTCGCCCCACAGGAATGCATATATGATCGATCGTTCGGATGCATTCGAGAGCATGAAATGAAATGAATGCAGGAGGCTACGCGATTTGTCAGGTACTCCTACTCATATAGACGCACGTGATCTCGCAAGGCGATGATGCTTTACCTTACCGCAATTAATGAGGCGCAAATAAAAACTCTGGTCCGGCGCCGCTAAATGCACTCCCCTGATTTGAAGGGTTTCCAGCCGTGCAGATAGCCCCGCCGCGTGTCGGCGTCCAAGAGCCGCCTGATGATCATTACAATCAGAAACAGCCTTTATTTACATGTCAGCTGCCATCCACAACCGTGACGATGAGATTTCAGTCATGGATGGGGTTCAGTTCAGGATTATCCCTTCAGGTATAGCAAGAATTGCTGGCAATGATGACTCATTAAATATATCAGCGGCCCAGATAAGATAGGTTAGGACAGCAGCAAAACCGCGAGATCCATGTAGCCAGGCACCGCAAGCTAGAGCAAATCTACTATACTCCTAGCTAAAAAAAAAAATGAGCAGGAGTTCCTCCTAAATAAATAGGTTCCAACAGGTTGATGATGGCACAAACGGGAATCGCAAACTGGCCACAATTGTGCCAAGACAGATTCGAAAAGCAGGTAGTGCAATGACCTTCAGAAAACATTATTTTGTCAGAAAAAGCTATCATTGGTAACCATCATCTGCTAAAAGCCTAAACTATGTTTGGAAGAATGAAGAAAATGGGATAAAAAAAGAGAAAATACATCTCCTTTCTTTTCTAGCTGTAATGAACTGTAATAAGAAGGAACCAGTGTTCACACCGTCCTGCCGCCTTTGCCTGAATCTTGCAAGCAGAGTCAACTGAAATGTAAGAACACGTCTGATTCTTCCAGAAAACTACTCTTCAATGTCTTGAATGTCTTCCTTTTGACACAACATTGACGGATTCACCAGAATCACATAATGAGAAGGAAAACTGTCTATCTGAAGTCATCGCTCATCCGTCAGATTTGGAAGCAAACACCAAAAGTCCATTACTTCCATGTTCCAGCCTGTCAGGTAGAGCTGCACAGAATAGGAAGTAAAGCAGGCAAAGTGACAAGAGTGTGCTGGTCGAGCCTTATGCATGATTGCAGTGGATGTTTGACAGGAAAGGGATAAGGGCGACACAATTCAACATCATCATGATAGAAGGAACCAAAAGAAAGCAATAAATAAATGAAAATAAATAAATGAACACAAAAATTTCAAGCATCAGTTTTTACCTACAATAATTCAGTGATAAATAATTTTGCACAAGAAACTTTCTATTCTTTGCCTACTGGACAAAAAGGACTTTTCGCAGCAATGGAATTGCTCGGATAATCGGATATTTTCGGCTTCTTGCAGGATATTTTATTAGAATCTGTACATTATAAAAATACAAATTCCCATACACCTGGAAGTGGCATTTCTTATACAGATAATTAGGAATTCATGTTTTCGTCTGCACTAATGCAGCGATCTTTACTGTGTTATTTTTTTTCTAATATTTATAAACAAAAATGCGCCGCAGATTGAGCTACCAATTCTGAAGAACAAACATACAATGTTGTTCATGTAGTCATATTGGTTCTGTTTGTGGTGGATGGTAACCTCTGCCTGTGAGTAAGGCTGGACACTTGTGAGTTTTCTGTTCGCTTCAGCTTATTAACAATTGCAATAGTATTTTTCTCTCAAAAAATTAGTCGTTTCAGCTTATCAGCTAGCTATAAGTCCTGTCGAGCAGGCTATGATGAACAAGAGAGGTTTCTACAACAATTTCTAAAACTTGAAAGCAACATAATCACACTGGTGCCTAATAATGCTACCAACAATATGAGTCCTCTTTGCTCGGTATAAACATTTCACAAGGGGATTGCCTCATTAGGACTGTTGTGTTCTTGTGCAATGGGCCACTTGGAAGCAGTCTACACTTGTGCCTCCATAGACATTTTTGTGAAACTTGTTTGGTATTAAGGGTGGCCAGGTGGATGATTCATCATCCATCAGCTCTTGGTGGCAAACAACGACAAAAAATGTTGAAAAAGAGCAACGGCGGCGTTTCAATGGCTTGGCCATTCACGTCATGTTGAACCTTTGGAAAGAGCGGAATTGGGGAAACTTTAGAACCGCTTCCTGATTACACAGCAAGTAGTTTTGAAAGTAAAAGAAGACGCCGAGTTAAGGAGAAGGCTGCTTTTTTCGATGTAATTTTTCAGTCTTTCTATTTGGTGCCTTTTGATTGGGGGACTCTCGGTGGCTATTTGAGGCATGTTTGTGGGGCTCTTTAGTTCGCTCTAGTCTTAATGTATTTAAAACTTATTTCACTTCTTAATTGAAAGGCAGAGCTCATGCCATCTTTAAAAAAAAAAGATGACACAATGAGAAAACGCAAAGAGTAATGCACAATATCAAGAGCAAAGCACAATATCACAGGTGGTGAGGAACACATCAAAAACCATATGAGGAAGAGGAAACCTAATATCTAGAAGAGCTGAGTTGCTTTTTCTTTGCGAGCTCCTTTGCGAGCTCTATGTGTTCATCAAACTAGAAACAATATCCGGCATTAAGCTAGGATGAACACATAGAGCTCCTTTGCGAGCTCTATGGCCAAGCCATTGTTTTTTTCTTGACCTGTAGCGTCCAATTCTGAATATCTTATTTGGCCCATGTGGCCCACATAATTGGAGTCCATTAACAAGGCCCATGTGGCCCATCTCTCTCAAGTGATTATCTTAAGTTTCCGACAATACATACATAGACTCTTCATATTTGATTTTCCATTTAAATTCAAAAGTGTACTCAATTAGCAGGAGAGAATTAGTCGGTCTCCAAAATTTCACGGAATCATGGATGCCGTAAATATAAGATTCAACAATTACATTTTTTACAAACCATTTGAAATCCCATATTTCTTTTTCTCAAAATCTAGAAAGAAAAAAAAATATTTTACCAGATTTTGAAAAAACATATTTTTTAAGTATTGATAGAATATATAGGATTTTATTTTTTGAATATTAAATAATCTTCAATTGAATATTTTGGCTACTAAATGAATTAAATGGAAAAAAATCAATTATAAATTTTTAAATCTTGTCGCCCAATACAACTTTGGTATAGGTGTCTCCATCCACTATTGTTTGAAAAATTTAAAAACTGAATGTCATAATATGTGAGTTTAAAATAATAAATATTTAACACAATAAAGAACTTCAAATGTAAAACTTATATTGACATCAAACATGTAGATTAGGTCGATAATAGAATTACGTGAACATTCAAGATCGTTTAGAAACACTAAATTAGAATTTCAAATTTTATGAACTTAAATATATATTTAGGATTCTAAATTTAAATGACTTCAAATAAAGAACTTTTCAACTACAAATTATAAATTTACTGAGAATTGTCATATTGTCTCGGGCCTTGTTTAGATTGGGGATGGAGAGAGATTGAAAAGTCCTGTAGCATTTCGTTTGTATTTGGTAAATATTGTCCAATCGTGGCCCAACTAGGCTCAAAAGATTCGTCTCGTGATTTACAACAAAACGTGCAAGTAGTTATTTTTTTATTTATATTTAATGCTCCATACATGCGGTTACAAATTGATGTGATGGAGAGAGAGTGAAAAAAGTCCTGTAGCATTTCGTTTGTATTTGGTAAATATTGTCCAATCGTTGCCCAACTAGGCTCAAAAAATTAAATCCTCGTGATTTACAACCAAAAACTGTGCAATTAGTTATTTTTTTTATTTATATTTAATGCTTCATACATGCGGCTATAAATTGATGTGATGGAGAGAGAGTGAAAAAACTTGAAATTTGAGGGGTGATCTAAACAAGGCCTCGGTATTTATTTGCCCAAATGGTCACCTTATTTTTTTTATTTATACGTATTCCCTCCAGGAAGGCGTATTGCTTGCGGTCCACCTGTCAGCCTCTAGTGCTACCCCGTCCACAGTCCCAGCTCAGATCCAAGCTTCTACCAAAGCAAACGCCACGGCTCGTCGCAGTCGTCTTCCTCCCCACGCGAGGCCAGATCCAACCTGCCGCGGCCGACCATCGCCATGGCTCCCACCGTCCCTTCGGCGGCGAAGTCCGCCTCTCCTTCCCAACCCTCCGGGTTTGCCGCTGTCCCTGCACCGCTACCCGAAACCTCCCTCCTCCCGAACCCTAAACTAACCAGGCAATTGGCGACTCTGTGAGTGCAGGAAGAGCGAGGTGGCGGATCTGAAGCAGCAGCTGCGGCAGCTGGCCGGGAGCCGAGCTCCCGATGCCGATGACCAGCGGCGTGACGTCTTCAAGAGGGTGATCTCCTGCATGACGGCCGGCATCGACGTGTCGGCCGCGTTCGGGGAGATGGTGCTCTGCTCCGCCACCTCCGACGTCGTAACCAAGAAGATGTGCTATCTCTATGTAGGCGCCCACGCGCGCGCGCACCCGGACCTAGCCCTCCTCACCATCAACTTCCTCCAGCGGGACTGCCGTGATCAGGACCCCACCATCCGCGGCCTCGCGCTCCGCAGCCTCTGCTCCCTCCGTGTCCCCAACCTTGTCGAGTATCTCGTCACGCCACTCACTACCGGGTTGAAGGACCCCAGCGCCTACGTCCGGATGATCGCAGCTGTTGGTGCCGCAAAGCTGTATCACATATCTGCCACCGCCTGCATTGATGCTGACCTTCCTGCTTCGCTCAAGGCGCTCATGCTCTCTGATCCAGACGCACAGGTAAAGTGCCCTGCCACGAACTGCTTGCTGAAGCTATGTAGTAATAGTATCACATTATTGCTAATTTGTTTCAGTGATCACTACCACAAGTTAATTGAACTACTGTTGAATTGTAACCCAAAAATGAACTTTTTGCATTCTGTTGATTTAACATGGAGCTGGAACTATGTTTGATGCACATAGTGCGAATCCCAATTCTGGTTGAGTTTAGGCACTGCATGCCAATGGGAGCTGATAAAATTGGGGGCACCATGTAGTTGTCTGGTTTGCAGCTTGCTTGCTTGATTACATAGAGGAATGGAAGTGGATACCGCAGCTGCATATTCCTGATTATTCCCTTTACTACAAAAGTACTGTAATCTGCCCTTTTTTTTTTGTAGTATTGGCTGTTTTGCACGTTTCAGCCACCTACAGTTTTGTGGTTAATTGGATATAAAATATTGAGGAGCCATCAAATTTCTTTTTGGGTTTTGCTTAGATTGTCTAATGAGATCATCCAAACTGAAAGTTCAACCTCTCTTGTATATAACCTGTTCTTTTAGTTTTGTATGACAATTTAACCTTCTCTGTCATAAAGTATAATTGCACGACAATACCTGTTATGTTCATACAATACTGCAAGTTGTTAAATATGAGTGAAATTGAAATTCACTGCTGCTGCTTTTTTTCTATGTATAGTAGAAGCTATATGCAGGATACTTTGAGTTTTCCTGATCAACATCAAGTTTAAAAATCCATTATTATTCATTTCTGGAACATCAAAACTCAGTAGCTGAAAAAGCCTTATGTATGTAGTTATGTTTGTCGTGTGGCTTCCGTTAAAAGGCTGTTTTGTGAGTTCTGTGTTTCAGCTATGAACCTGCGAGGTGTTTTATTTTGCTGATCGATTGCAGTTGGTGCTTTGGTTCAACTGATTTGTTATTGGACCAATCCATTGCTGTTAATTTCTGGAACGTCAAAACTCGGTTGCTTAAATGAGCTTATGTTTGTCATGTCGCTTCCATTAAAAGGCTGTTTGTAAATTCTGTGTTTCAGCTATGAGCCTTTGAGGTATCTTTATTATTCTGAACAATTGCAGTTGGTGCTTTGGTTCAACTGATTAATGACTGGATGCTATCTTGTTGAATACTGTGCTTTTCTGAGATAAGCTGATTATATTGGTGCCTTGCAGGTAGTTGCCAATTGCCTACATGCATTGCAGGAGATCTGGACCCTAGAAGCTGCTAACTCAGAGGCAGCAGCAAAAGAGATTGAGACATTGTATAGCAAGCCAGTGGTATTTTACCTGTTAAACAAGTGAGTTTGAACCTGGTTGGAGCCTTTTTTCTGTTAAAAATAATCCCAATGTGAATTTTCTTGAGTTTTCTATTTTTACATGCAGGATCAAAGAGTTCAGTGAATGGGCACAGTGCACTGTTCTTGAGTTGGCATCAAAATTCCTTCCATCTGATAATAATGAAATATTTGACATAATGAATCTGCTGGAGGATAGACTTCAGCATGCAAATGGAGCTGTTGTTTTGGCAACAATTAAAGTCTTTCTCCATTTAACAATGTCTATGACTGATGTTCATCAACAGGTGACATGTTACTCCCAGAGACTTGGTTTGGATCATGCTGCATTATTGCTATTTCATTTTAGAAGCATTTATTTCTTTATTGTTCTGGATATGAGATTTAGTATATGAGCACCTTTTTAGGATGCATAAAGACAAATCTTACTTGGATTAAGATCCCATAACAGGCTAGCACAGGACATCACAACAATCTCTAGATGAGTTGTAGCCTCTTACATTTATGTTACAAAATGCAATCAATACGATGAATGTGCTATTTCCAATGCTATTTTGTAGTTAATGTAGGTGAAAATGTCTTAATTCCATGGGCGCTTTATTTCTTTAGATTTCTCATATTTATGGGTTAATTTTTGTGTTTGATTTATGGCATTGGCCTTTGGTGGAAGATCCATCTAATCTCTTTTAGGTCCTCTGTTTTAGGTTTATGAACGTATTAAAGCACCCTTGCTTACTCTGGTGGGTGCTGGCAGTCCTGAACAATCATACTCTGTGCTATGCCATCTACATCTTCTGGTGATGCGTGCTCCAATGTTATTTTCCTCAGACTATAAAAGCTTCTACTGCCAATATAGTGATCCTTCATATGTGAAGAAGTTGAAACTTGAGATGTTGACTGCTATAGCAAATGAAAGCAACACATATGAGATTGGTATATGCAGATATCCTATTTCCAACTATAATTTGATATGTTTTTACTCATTAATTACTATTATTTTTAAGAAATATCTACTTTGCATGTTTCTTCTCACCAGTCACTGAACTGTGTGAATACGCTGGAAATGTTGATGTACCAATTGCAAGAGAGTCTATCCGGGCTGTTGGAAAAATAGCACTTCAGCAGTATGATGTTAATGCCATCGTGGACAGGCTTCTACAATTTCTTGAAATGGATAAGGATTATGTGACTGCTGAAACTCTAGTAAGTGTTTGTAATGCTTGTTACTGACCTTTGTTCATGATCTAGTCTAGCAGGATTACGATTTACATTCGACTTGCATCTCGATGTTTCTGATTAAAAACTAAAATGCAGGTGTTGGTGAAAGATCTTCTCAGAAAATATCCTCAATGGAGCCATGATTGTATAGCTGTTGTTGGAAATATCAGCAGCAAAAACATTCAGGAGCCAAAAGGAAAAGCGGCTCTCATATGGATGTTGGGAGAATATTCACAAGACATGCATGATGCTCCATACATCCTTGAAAGTCTTGTTGAAAACTGGGATGAAGAGCACTCTCCTGAGGTACCAACATGTTCTTATTTTGTATCTTTTATCTTGTCCAGTAGTTGACTATGTTGTCCCATATTTTTACATGCTATAATGGGCCCCAGTACACAATTTTCTTTCATTTTGTACTAGTAGGTTAACAAAGTTGCTAAAACTATTGTCCATAGCAATGAAAAATAATGATCTACTTTTTCGTATGCGTGCATCGGAAGTTTGTTGTTCACGTAGTCAGCCATTTCAAATTTTGTCTTTGATTATGAATTACTTTTTGGGAGCATTATCTAGTGCAAACTAACTTCCCGTGAAAACCCATGCAAACCACGGTAAAAAATTCGTCTAAATTCATCAAAAAATTCATACATGTAGATGATATGATGATACACAACCTTGCAAAATATCTTGTCGAAACTTCGATTTCGTTTGTGAGATATAAAAATAATAAATTTGAAGCCAGAAAGCTATCCGGATGATTTGGTAGAAATTTGTTATTTTTATATCTCACAAACGAAATCGAAGTTTAGACAAGATATTTTGCAAGGTTGTGTATCATCATCATCAACATGTGTGATTTTTTTTTTGTGAATTTAGACGACTTTTTTACCGTGGTTTGCACGGGTTTTCACAGGAAGTTAGTTTGCACTAGATAATGCTCCCATTACTTTTTGTGTCTTGAGTTTGTATATTTGGAAATGATATTAATATTTGTCTTGAAAAGTAGTTGCACACTACATTTTTTTGCCATACTCTATGAATATAATACAACATTAGATTAGCTGTCCCCAAAATCAGTAACAGTAGCATACACATCTGAGATAAGGGATAACATTTCTAATTTTTTGAATGAAAGTTTTGGTATCATGTATGAAAATCATTCACTTCCTGCTACACATTAAAATTGATGATGACTTTGTTGCCTTTATCTGAACTATCATCTTGAGCTGTAGGATTATCCTGATATTAGTGTAGAATTCCATGCATCTGCTTTAGATTTTTTATGGGATGTCCCTATCCATTAGCTACTCATTCTTGAGCTCCACTTGACTCTTCCATTGATTCTGTATCTTGAAGGTTCGCTTGCATCTCCTGACAGCAGTTATGAAATGTTTCTTTAAAAGACCTCCAGAGACACAAAAGGCATTAGGAGCTACATTGGCAGCTGGTCTATCTGACACCCACCAGGTCAGGATTTGTTTGAGTTTCTGCTATACAAGATGGATTAATCATCACCACTGGTGAAAAGATTTTGATCTGGAAAAACCTCACATCTATTGCAGGATGTTCATGACAGAGCGCTTTTCTACTACAGGCTTTTGCAATACAATCCTAGTGTAGCCGAACGTGTAGTAAACCCTCCCAAACAAGCTGTCTCTGTATTTGCAGATACACAGAGCAGTGAAATCAAAGATCGGATATTCGATGAGTTCAATAGTCTATCAGTTGTATATCAGAAGGTATGCATTAATCTGATCTGAACAATTGCTAAAAATTTTACATATGGAGACTTTTACTTGCTATTTTATGTGATTCTGATTATCATATAGGGTGTGTTTGGTTGCCCGCATATGGGTGTATGCATAGTTCTCGTGTTTGGATGGCTACATTGGGCCTAATGCAGCATTAAAAAACCATCGGTGAGATGTCAAGATGGCAACGGGTACATCCCCAACGGGTATTGGCAAGACGGGTACATCCCCGCAAACTAAAATCTATCCCGTCCCCATCCCCATTAACGCTCTCGGGGATAGATTTTTCCCTGTCCCCATCCCCGTTCGGGGATTTCATACCCGCCGGGGACCCGTACCCGAGTACACACCCGTACATAATCAACATTACATACCACAATAATATAATAAATTGTCCAGTACGACAATATTTTCAGTTTAAAAATACAAAATAAATAGAGATTTAGAGAATATAAGCCTGCAGCATAAGGTCTTAACTGATTAATAACAAGTTCAATGTCTAGTGAACTAACAGATTATACATCCACTGACCATGTTTCATCCTATTAAGGCATAGCGGGTTCCCCAGCGGGTAACGGGGACGGGTATACAGGGAACATCCCCATCCCCGCCATCCCCGCTGGGGATGGATTCTTGCCCATTAAGATCCCCGCGGGTAGAGATATCATCCCATCCCCGTCCCCTAATAGGTCAAATCCCCATCGGGTATCGGGTATCGGGTACCCGTTGCCATCTTGAGTGAGATGGGAGGTATCATCTCCCAAGATAGGTGACGCGGTGAGGCGTCACTAGGATCTTGAGCGGCAGAGGTCCCACTGGAATCTCGAGGGATGCTGACCACCACCATGGCACTAGGCACAGTTCCATCTCGGTACCTTACAGAAGACCCCCTGACATACTTGACTTTGGTGTTGGTAGTCTACAGCTCGGCCTCTGCATCAGAGATCCAGGCCTTCACCACCTTCACCTCCGTGTGCACTGCAGACAGAGCCAGCTACCTTCCTGCTCTGCACCTCATCCTGCTCAGCCTACCAGAGCTTTTTACTCAGCTCATAGATCTCCTCATTGATGCCAGGGAACATGAGGGTTGGAGCCCTGATGCTCTACTGCTGCTGTGCCTGCATGGCAGGCTTGTCCTACTTGTGTGATCTTGGCCTGATTTGTTATCTCCTTGGTCTGGTTCTTGCCTGGTGTGCTCTAGAACTCATCGAGCATGAGTCTTCTTTCTGTTTTTTCTGGGTCCTTGGTTTGGAATTTGGCCATGGTGGGTGTGAGGAGGTAGCCATGGTCTTGTTGTTCGGTCTTGAGGGACTGGAGGCGGGAAGGAAGTAACAGATTTTTACTTGTATCATGAAAATAAGGAGACTATTCAATAAAATACAGGCAATCAAACGCGATCATACACAGTGCAGAATGTTCTATGGAATCAACTAAACACCAGCACCCTGAATTAGTTTATGCTGGTTTTGGCTATCCTGCATTGGACCAAATGCAGTCTAGGAGAAATCATGCAAATGGGCATTGTTGGGATTTCCTCTTTTTAAATTCATTGGCCATCCTTATACGGTGCAACTCTTACTTTAGTACCCTTGCTTTCAAGTTGCCTTCCCTTTCAGTGATGGCTATACTTTAGTTAATGTTTTGACATAGCAACAAACAGTTCAATTCTATAATTGATTAACTCCAACAACTGGTAGGGGGGAGAGATTTAAATGCAGGGCTTTGCTGAATACTAGTTGGCTTGTGGATTTTGGTTAACTATTGACCTGTACTGTTCTCAATGATTTTGTTAAATGGGTGGTTGATTTCAAGCACTACCACCAACTTTGCCTCCTGGCAGATTATGAATTCTGTAGATAAGTTCCATGATATGTTGTCTTTGGTTTTCCTAAAAAAAGATGACGATTTTGAATGAAAAGAACTGTATGGAAGGTTGGTAACATTGCAAGTTTAGCTAATACATCATACAAGAGATTAAGGGCTGTCTTCAACTGTAAAGGCAGTTGTAGGCCCATGATAAGCACTTCTGCAGACCCTTGCTTGAGGTCAATTGAATTAAGCGACTCGAATAGAGTTCATGCCTTTGCTATGTATTGGTATTGTGTGGCGCTATTTTGTTGCGCAAAAATAGAACACATTCCTTTTATGGCTGGAGTAATTTTTTTTTTTACATTTCTTTGATGCGCACTTAATGCAATTTACAAATGCTCACAGGAGCATGTCCATAGCAAATCAGCTACTCAAATACTGAGTATAATTTATTCAAAGTTTGCATAAAAGGTACTAACGTCTACGTATTTGGCAGCCATCTTACATGTTTACAGATAAGGAGCATCGTGGACCATTTGAGTACTCAGAGGATCTTACAAGCTTGGCTGTTGGGGCAGATGATCCAGAAAATGTAATTTCTGCCCAAAGATATCAAGAAAATGATAATGATCTTTTGCTAAGTACTTCAGATAAAGAGGACAATGGTACAAGAGCCAGCAATGGTTCTTCCACCTCTACATACAATGCTCCTTCCGATTTGATTAGCCCTTCATTGATAAGCTCTCAAACACCAGCTGAAACTTCACTAATAAATACTGGTGGGCCAACATATTCCTCACAATCAAACTTCAGTCTCGATGATCTTCTTGGCCTTGGCGTTACAGAAGCTCCTGCTCCGCCACCACCAGCACTGACCCTTAACTCGAAGCCTGTACTAGACCCTGGTACATTCCAGAGGAAATGGGGCCAGCTAGCATTGGCGCTGTCTCAGGTATGCTACTATTAGTTTTTTTTTTTTTTTTTTTTGTCAATGCATTTTCTGATTACAAGCAGAGCAATATATGCCACATAGCCTTTTCAAATCTTGGTCGATTCTCTTTACAGTTTTTGCAAAGTAGCCTGCTGCATGAGATCTTTTTTTTTTTTTTTTTTTTTTTGGGGGGGGGGTGGGGGTGGTGGTGTTATGGTTGCTATATTCATTTGTTTCTAACGGAGAGTAACTAGAAGTCTGTTCCAATTCATGGCCTCTGAGCAGTGATTTTGCCTGATTCAGGGTCATGATTTAGCTAAATGGTCTAATGAATTTAAACCCTGAGTGCCATGGTTGTCTAGGGTGTATCTTACCTTGAAATTTATCTCCCAATATGTCTGATATCAACTGCCCTATGTTGTGAGCTATGTTTTTTTTTCCATTCTGATCTGATATTCTGAAGTGTTTTCTACTTTGTTTCGTTGACAGGAATGTTCTTTGAGTCCACAAGGAGCAGCATCATTGATGAATCCCCAATCTCTCATCCGATATATGCAAAGCAATTACATCCAATGCATTGCTTCAGGTGGTCAGCCTCCGAACTACAAGTTCTTTTTCTATGCTCAGAAAGATGGGGCTACTGCTTTCTTCCTTGTTGAATGTATTGTCAACACGGCATCAGCAAAGGCACAGCTCAAAATAAAGGCTGATGATGGGACTGCTGCTGAGGCATTCTCGACTTTGTTTCAGTCAGCCTTGTCCAAATTTGGGCTTTCTTGATCCTGAGTACTTTTCTGAGCGATTCACTGGTCCACAGTTTTATCTGGCTTTCACAGTTTGCCCCCCCTCTGCTGCCAAAGCTTGTCCAGTACTTGATCGATTTATTGGAGAATCAGAGTGCAACTCGAGGGCATAGTAGCAATATATTATTGTTACTAGATTCAGCAGGAGAGCAGAGTTTTGCGGATGAAAATCTTATTTGTATTATTTGGGTGAACTGTGCATTTGTACATGACTACATGTCACCCAGATAAATAGCTGGGTTATTTAGGATTGTACTAGTTTTGATGCCTTGCCCTTGATCTCTTCTGGAGGGCCTTCTTTTTCTTGAAGGATGTAGAAACAACACACAACACCCTCGTTCTTGTATGTTATTTACCTTTATTTCTTGGACAGATGATCAATAAAGATGTTACTTCCTCCATTTTGAGTCATATTAACAAGTACTTGCATGTTCAGTCATCTTTGCCTCAGTGACTTAATTTTTACAGTTTCTTTAGAAAATGGCAAATGCACTATCATGCCATTTCACTGAGAGTAACAAAATAATTTTATGTTGTGGCTGTTTGTGCATTGTGGTTTTTCGTGCAATGCTATCAAAGTTGTTAGTACAATGGCGTAAATTTTGCTGCTACACTTCTATAAACTGTAACCAAAACGCAAATGCATCTCATAACTTTTTAGGTGTAGCAACTATGCCCTTGTTTGCAACATCCACCCCTTGTTAGGCAATGCCGCCAACACTCCTACGCTTCGTTATGAACGCTTGCTTTCTGCTATGGAGGTGAGGCAACTAAAATTCACTACCACGGCGAACATTAACGAGTTATGAATCAGTTATGTGAATCACATATGTCAGATTCCACAAGACCACAACCATCCAAAACATCAGCACAAGCAAGAGGCACACAAAAATCAGTATACACTGACAAACACAGATATGTTCAAACCATCATATTCATAGCAGATCATATACCCAAGAGATTTTGATCCGATCTATAGAACATATCCGCCAATACATACGAAAATTATTAAACCATCATCATAGCAAAAGCCTTAGAATTCGTCCAGAAGGCACCAGCCACCTGCTTCAACTCGATTTCACATATCAAAGCAACTAAAGTACCAGGTACAAACTACTATAAGAGCAGACAGACCGACCGCATCCGGTCCTTGTCGGGGAGATCCGATCAGACGGGGGAGAGGAGCTGGAACACGGAGGGCTTGGGCTCCGAGTTCATGCCGATGACGATGACGAGCGGGATGAAGCCGTAGTGCGCCACCACCTTGGCCTTCTTCATCGTCCACGTGGTCCACTCCTTCATGAGCCGCACCGTAGTCGCCGCCGCGGTGGCGTCCTCGTCGGCGGCGCCGCCCTTCTTACCGCCCTTGCCCTTGGGCTTGGACTTGAGCGACGGACGCGACGCCATGGCGATTCGGGAGAGCTGGATCCGACTCGCCGAGCAAAACCCTAGCTGAGGGAGGCTGTGGCGTTTGGGGAATGTTTGATCTGACGGCTGATGGAGCGGAGCCCTGCTGTCAATAATATTGGTTGGTTAGTGGGCTATTGGCCCACTTACGATAGGTCACTTTGCTGGCCCGAGTAGCAACTGGTTGCCTGGAAATGTTGGGCCGGGCTTTACAATAAACGAAAGGAAAAATGGCTGGGCTCGCTTGTAATGAGCCAATCTATTAGATCCATATGTTTAATTAATAGCCGACAGAAAGAAAAACCCATCTTCGTGAGAAATTGCAACGTGATGGGCGATCTCATATGGTTTTTATTGAAAAAGAAAAAGTAAAGATCACCTATACGAGCACAGCAGCAATGTCGCTATCATTCGTTGAACACTGTGTGTACAAGTTAGGTATGCTTTTCCTTCTCGCCTCTGCTACGCCGTGCGGTGAGATTGATAGAAGAGGTATGGGGCAAGTACTTTCCACGAGTCGTCCTTATATCAATGATGATGGCATCTATAATGGTCAATTTAAAGTTGTTGATACATACAAAAACTAAAGTGCATGTTAAACTGGAGCTTATATTATGTGTAATGCTCGTACTACCCGTCATTATTTATTAATTCTCCATCCAGTATAACCAAGGCTAGCTGACCACCACACACGCGCCGTCATGCACGTAATATGGGTGTCGATTATGTATTCAACTCAATGGAAAAGCTGCTATAGAAAGGGAATCCAATAACAGCACTCGTGCAAGCGACAGGACTGACCGGGAGATGCATGCACCTGAGTTCTGAACCGAGTAGCAGAGAAGAGAGAAGGCATTGAACCACGTGCACGCGAGGATTGGATTAGCTGCTCATGAGTGGGCGCGCACGAACGCATATATTCACTCGCCCACTGGCCACGGGTCGATCACGCCTGACGCCTCCCTTTCGGAACGATCGAATTGTGAGCAAGTGACATGACATGACATGACACCATGACAAAACAATCTCGATCGCAGGTTGTAAACCGTCCGAGTCACAGCGCAACCCCCGCTGTCCTTGGCGGAACCGACAGGGCGTCGACACATCGGGGACACGCATCGGATCGCAGGAAAATTTTAGTAGCGCACGGGCACGGGCACGGGCACGGGACCGCGCGCCGCCGCCGCGCGGGCTCCGATCCGCACCACCACCACTACCCCACGCGCGCGCGGATGCACCTGCTGGCACGCCGGACGCCACGCAGTCGCACGCACAAGATCCTCGCGCGCCCGACACGCACATCGTCGCATCGGCATCGATGTCCCGCCCCTCCCGCCTGCCGACGCCGCCCCGGTGCCGCGCACCCGCACCGCCCCGCATGCGCAAATAGCCCCAGCCGCACGCGCGCGACGCGGGCCGTCCGCATCCGCAGCCCCGCATCGCCAACCAAATCCCCCCTGCCGCCGCGCATCCATCCTGCTTGTGCTATCGCGGCGGCCGCCCATTCACACCGCGCGCGCACGCACGCACGCAGGCACCCTTGGGCGCGCGCGGCGAGCCGGTTTTTTCGAGTGGGCACGGCAGCACGTCGGGGCGCCGCGCGGCGTTGGCGTTGGCGTTGCGTGGGCCGATGGACAATCGCACACGTGAGAGAGCCGGTAGGAGAAGGACCCCACGGCCGCCCCCCGCGCCGTAAAGCTTGACCGCGCGCGGGGGCCTCTGAGGCTGACGGGTCGGGCCCTCCTCTCCTCGCCGTTGTCCTGACTCCTGCAGCGCCCGTACGTGACGGGACGGCCCGTGCGGCCAGGGTACCGTCGCTGCTCTGTATTGTACTAGGACTGTACCGGGCGGCGCGGCGCGGCGTACCGCCGGGCGTGGGGCCACGGACGTGGCGTGACGCGACACCAGCTGTTGCCTGGCGCTAGGCCGGCCGGGCAACGTGACCTGTGAGGAGCCGTGGCCGCTCCTCCAGCTTCGTACGTACCTGCCTGGCCCGCGCCGCGCCGGCCGTTCAACCGGGTTGCTTGCTTGTTATGGTTGCCTTCGGCGAGATCTTTCCGTATCCTTTTTCCTGGATTTTGAAAACCCAAAAGGGTGCATGTGTGCACTTTTTACACACGCACAGTTTTGGTGCGTTCTACATCACAAGAAAGAGATCCTGTATACTCCATCCGTCCAAAAAAAAAAAAATTAGAACTTTTAAAAATCATGTTTGACCATTCGTCTTATTTAAAATTTTTATATAAATATCATATATTTTGTTATGGTTTATTTTATCATTTAAGATACTTTAATAATAATTTATCTATTTTGTAATATATTTAAATTTTTTTGAATAAAACGAATGGTCAAACGTGGATTTTGAAAGTGCTATAATGACGTTTTTTCGTGGACGGAGGGAGAGTATATATGTGTGGGCTGCACTGGACGATTTGTATATATATTAGATTAAAAAAAGCAACGGAAAATATTATATATATATTCCTGGATCACTGAGTGTGCTTTGCTACGACATGTATATAGCGCGGCGTGTGAAGGCCTCTCCGATCAACAAGCATACAAATACACACACGCCTGTATGTGTGCTATACGTGGTCGTTAGAATTATTGAGCAGTACTCGTATTGCACGTGTGTATGTAGTAGCAAGTAGGGCATGAAAGAACTCTAATACGGTACTATGCAGAACCATTTAAGCTTAACAAAAATTCTTAGCTGGAGCCTAAGACCTGGGATGCATCCATAATGTTCTTCACAGAGTTGCACATGTGATATATATATATATATATATATATATATATATATATATATATATATATATATATATATATATATATATATATATATATATAAAGTTGATGAACTAGACTGAATAGTTTGCCTTTCTCATTTTTTTTTGCAGCTAAAATTGACTGACTTAGGAAAAATTCAGAGAAAACTGACCTAGGTCACTTTTAGAACTTTCTAAAAAAATGTAAATTGAACTTCATTGTTCAATTCGTTTAAATCAAGATGACAGAAAAGCACACATATATATAGAGTTAAAACCACAACGAGAAAAAAAAACCCATGCTTTTGGAGAGTTCTCCCATGAAAACCAGCCTAAGCCCTTTTTTTCTGTCAAAACCAAAAGTTGGTTTCATTTTACGCGGTTTGCGAAGCCGGTTACTTGATGTGATCTTTGATATCAAACCAATCATGTCCATGTGCTGTTTTTTTATTTCTTCATTCAAAACAATTATCTCTTTCTCAGTTTCTCTCTTCACCAGGGGCGGAGGAAAGGTTTGTGCTATCTGGCTATAGTACTAGCATTGTCGATAGACTGCTATAAAAAATATGTCTAAAACTATTCTCCTCAAACCTACTTTTTTATTGTATTAAATCTGCTATCATGCTTATTTATTAGTAGTGTTTTTCTCTCTTTAATTTCTTTCCTACACATACATGATAGACATGTATCGTTCTTATGCTAAATTTTGTGAATTACATACATATCATACTCACCACTATAAAGATAGACATGCAAACTCTATCCATATAAGTATCTTACCACTTAAGTTTTGACTGTTCCGACTTAATTGACAAGCCATACCAAGATCTAAAACCTTTTTCTTAGATAAAAGATAGTTAATATCTGGTTTTATCTATATACGTAGAATAAAGCTATTATTATGAAGTTTTGCAGCACTCAAGTACACATACTAATTCTTACAAGCACACAAACTTTAACCAAATATTTCATCTATCCCTGAAAGTAGTGATTTCTAGAGTTGTTCTAAGTTAAATTTTTAAAACTTTAATCAAATTTTTAGAAAAAAATATTAAGATATATGTTATTAAATTAGTAATATTATATTTGTCATAGGATATATCTTCATAATATACTTATTTTATATTATAGATGTTATTACTTTTTAGTTAAATTTAAAAAAAATTAATTGACATAATTTCTATAAATCACTTTTTCAGGACGGAGGGCGCCAGGCTGCATGCAGCCATGTGGCCATGTGGGAAAACGGCGAATGGGCGATAAAGTTTGACGGATGGTCATGAGGTTGGACTAGACTGGTGGTTGGCGATGAAGGGGCGACGATCCGACGCGGTTAAAGTCAATAACCTTTTTTCTTGTGACTGGTTAAAGTCAAACTGATGCACACCTGTTAAACGCTATCACATCCAACAATCTAGTCAACATATACTACTATGGCCGCTGCTTCAATACAGCCACACATAACTTAGCTTGTGCCCTGATTCGAGCAAAATGTGACGTTACTATAGCAAAAAGCATTTCCTGAAAAATACTCCTCCATGATCCTTTGGTGTTGATTATGTCAACATTTTAGGTTATTTGAACAATCTTATATTTAATTCTAGTAATTTTAAACACATATTTGCCACTCTAAATAATTTCAAACAAAATTCATTGGCAACTACTCACTCCGTCCCTATTTAATTGTTGTCGTGGGTTTTTAAATGTCACGAGTTTGACTCGATTTGTAAAAAAAATACGTGTAATATTTGTGTCTCTAAATAAATTTGTTAAAAAACTAGATCCAAAGATCTTTCCGATGATAGTAATTATGATACTAATCGATAATATTTAGTATTTATTAAAATTATCGGCATTTGTTTCTTGGGAAACGCAAGCGACAATTAAAAAGGGACGGAGCGAGTATAAAGTTATAGTCATATAACTATAACTTTTATGTAGACTATGTTAACATTCAAGGTCATTTAAAAATTATAAATTTGAAATTACAAAATCCAAGAATTTGAATAAAGGTATTTTTGTAGATGAACAAATTCAAATAAAACAATTGTCAACTATAAAACTGAAGATCACAAAGCTCGGCAATTTTGTTATATGATTCATTGCAGTTGCTCCCTCCTCCTAGCCAAAGAGCCACAACCCATCGTGCCCACAGGCGAGCTTGCCTAGGTCACACCCCCTTCTTTTTGCTTGCCAGTGCCCTCGAGGTTCCACTCCTCCCCTCTACGCCTGAGGACCGAGATGTCACACAAGTTGTGCATGCGGGAGTGACCTCACTATGTTGCACACTCAGGATGAGGTCGGTCCCTTCTCTATCTCCCTCCCATGCAACCACCTCCTCCCATTACACCGTGGCGAAGAAGTCGTATTGTAGCGAGTCCGGTTTTCAACACATCGACGATGAACAAAGGTGAGTGAAAGCAAAGGGAAGTGGAAGAAGTTTTTTTTAATTCAAAGGATTTGGTTACATGTATGTAGTGGGTGCTATGTAGGAGTGGCGTCACAAAATATGGAACTGAGTCAAAAAGTATAGGACCGGCTTGGAACTTTCCAATATAGACACCCTTAAGATGTCCTCTCTTATAATCGATTAATAAATGCGGTTGTCCTAAGCCATTAATGGAGGGTGCAAAGCACACCTATAGATGACCCTTGAAGGGTCCAATAGGGTACAAAGAGAGAGGGGTGAGAGAGATGACAACCAACATAGAACAAAAACCAACTACTTGACTCCACTTAACCCAAAAGGTCGACTTGAACACTGCATTGGACGAGTGCTACCACCAAGTGACTTTCATCGAGAGCCTCCATTCTACTAAGCAACTATAGTCACTAGGTCGAGTTCAAGATAATGAGAACCATGCGCCTATAAGAAATAGAATGAAACCCAACCGACGATAGTCATGGTTCACATCAACTTTATAGAATATCTGGCCCCCAACTGGTGTCCTCCAACGCTCCCTTGATGGGAGGAAACCTCGACACAAAGAGGACCATCGATGGAGAACAAGGGATTATATATGTCCCGAAACCCAAAATTTGATGAGATGTTATAATCAATATAATTGTCCTTGATGCAGTAGTGGAGCAAATATCTACCAACAACAGAGAGCAAGGGCACCAAGGAAGGAGGAAGGAAGCCAGACCACACAATCAGACAAGGAGGGTTTGGGATGGCGTAGGAGGTTGGGAAGCCATAGCTGTTTCATCGATGACACCTCCAGGAAGGTTAGTGGTACCAAGAGCATCACCGTCGCTGACCTTAAAAGCTAGTAAGGTGGGGCTTTCGCCTAGATCGATACCTGTGTTGCAACACTTATGACACCATGAGATTGTTGGCCTCAAGGAGGAGATTAATGATGGGAGCATCACCATCGTTGGCCCATCCGATAGGTAGGTCGAGCTTTCACCCGTAACTCATGCATGGTACAAATCACGGGCCCCATAGCTATACCGACCAACATCGAACGACAACAACTACCACACACCTGTAACCTAAACCCTTGTGGTATTATCTAAGGCATTAGTAGGAGCGTGAATAGTTGCAGCATGTGGTGGATCTAGACGCGGCCATCACAACTTGCTGCTTGAGCCCTTAGCAGCTCGTACGAGTAAGAAGGGGCAATGTCAGTGAGGCTAGATCACAGTCACCGAGGATGTCACAGAAGGCCTTGGCATGCATGGCAAGCCAACGGTTGCGGATGAAGCTACACTGGGGATGAAGCTGGCGTAGCTAGTGGTGCCAAACTAGTCGTTCGAGTAGCACTCCTATAGGTCGGGCAGCGGGCTTGTGAAGAAGAAGGCACCGAGTGCGGACGCCAGGACCGGTCCATCCAGGAGTGCGCCAACAGCGTGTACCCTTGCTACGTGAATGTGCACAACAAGAATCGCCCGGCAATTAAACCTGACAATGGCAATCATCGATGTTGGTGTTCTAGCAGCTCCGCTACGCAAGATTCATAGTTGAACGGTAGGGCAACATCCAGAGTGTGGATGCGCTGCGATCATGCTCGAAGGGGCACTGCTATAGCCAGGGAGTGCCCACACCACCGCGCGGGGATGTGAGGTGAGCGCGCGCTCACGATGGTGCGCTCCAGTGCCACAGTCATCACCCATGATGTGCGGACATGGTGATGAGCATAGTCGATGTTGCCACAGTGGCCGAAGCCTGATTCGGGCGAGACTCAAGTCATCGAGTCACTGTGTTCCCCAAAAGATTCGCCCCCACACTCGTGGATCTGGCCACGATACCAAATTGATAGACTTTTGAGGGAGATTTGGAAATAGGGAAAAGAGGGGAAATAGTGGGGTAGGAGCACATGGGGTAGAGGTTTTTGCTTGCCGCGTGCTAGGCGTCGCCACCAGGGTCGCAGATGCTGAGTATTCACAACGGCAGTGGTGGAGTTGGCTAGAGAAGGTGGAGGTTTGCTAGCTAGGCGGACGCCATCAGGTCTCCTAGTGAGGGAGGATTAGTGCGTGTTGTGCCAAATGTGAACCAGATTTTATAAAGCAGTCCTAAACATGCCCTATTGCAAATGGCGCACATTAGACGGTACCACAAATTATCAAAAGCATGAAGGTATACAAGTACCGGATGTCTCTACGGGGCAAATAATTAACGTCGTTCTATTAATTATTACCGGACGCAATTGACACGTCCTGTATTACCTATACCGTCAAACTATGGCTTTAAGGTCTGTATTGGGTTGGTGAGATATGGGAGAAAATTTCGTTCACACAATCTCAGCGGCGCAGCAAGTTAGCAGTTAATAAGCAGTCACTTTGTGCAAGTAGCTATATATGGAGATGAAAGATAAAAAAAAACCTTCGAATTGAACGCACTCTAGGACGACATTGGACCAAATAAGGTACATAAGCCTGATAATTAAGCGTTAGACGAAACATCAGGCCGAGTACATATATTATAGTATACATTACACATGGGACTGCAATTCTCTCGGAAATGACCAATGGGCCGGCCCCGGTAATAAACCATTAAACAGTATTTTAACAGTATAAACCAGTATACAGTTGTTCAACGCGCAGAATGGAGCCTCAAGAATCATAGAGTACAGGGGGCCAACAGTTTATGCTGACAGCGGTCTTAAGTGCACCGTTCACAGATGATCACATGCAAGAAAGAATCTTAAGCACGCCGATTTATTTCATATAAGGTCAGTAATACACAGTAGAGTACGTACTCTGCATTATGAATTGACGGGCTGCATTATATATTGATCGTGATCACCTGACCACCGCACCCAGAAATTTATATATTCCGCCCCAAAAAAGTCGTATCTTGCGCCTATCCTCGCACGCTTTTGCACCCCAAGAAAAACAAAACATAAACAAATCAAAAGGGAGCTGCTGGCTGAGAGACCTGCTGAAAAGCTCAAACCCTCCTCGCTTCCACGCCTCTCCTCCCTTTCCACACTTGGCTCCCAGCAGACTCCCCCACGGCCCATGTCTTCTGGAGGAGGAGGTGGCGGAGGAGGAGATCACCACGGCGTCTACCACCAGCATGGCCACGGCCACCTCGCCCGAGCCGACGGCGTCGAGTACGTGTTCCACGGCAACGACATGGAGAGCTTCTTCTTCAATCAGCCGGCGTCGGCGGGGGGCGTCGATGGAGGCAGCAGAACTGGCGCCGCCGACGAGCTCATGCCGCCCTACTCCAGCATCACGGACTACCTACAGGTTTCTGAACCCTCCGGGCTAGCTCGGCACCTCGACATGCCGTGCCTGGCGGAGGACGCCCCGCTCAAGCACGAGCTGTCTGTCGATGTGAGCCATGATAGCCAGGGCACAAGCGGCGCGCCCGGTGAAGGGGCGGCGATGCTCACGCCGAACTCGTCGGTGTCTCTCTCGTCGAGCGACCGGGAGGGGGAGGGCCAGCAGCCTCGTCGGTGCAAGAAGGGCAGGCCCAAGGCGGAGGATGCGGAGGGGGATGAGAAAGATCAGGAAGATGGGGAGAATTCCACCAAAGCGTACGTTTTCTTTCTACTAATAAATAATAATCTGTGTGTTCATCTTCGATTCTCTCTTCATCAAGTTCAGGAGTGTCTCTCTTTGGGGTCAGGAGTGCTTGCTTCTCTCTTCTTGGTGCATGTTAGATCTAGTCCTACTGTTGCCTAAATGAACTAGATCTTTCCTAGGTTCATATATCCTACTAGGGTTTGTTGCGATTGCTTCTTTAGGGTTCTTATAGATCATCAAGAATTCAGATCCACAAGCTCCATATTCATAGTACTGCTAGCTAGCTAGGCTAGCTTTCCCTCTTCTTTATATTTTCTTTCCGTTCCTTTTTTTTTGTCCCGTTTCCAGTATGACTTTCTAGATCATTTGGTACTATCCAATTCAATTGGCTACGTACTCTCCAGAAGAGAGATCTTCCTTTAAATTAAATAAACAATTTGTGTGCTGCAGCCTACAGCTTCAATTTTTGACTAACTAGTAGCTTTATCTCTGAAGAGCAAACCAAAATTTTCTTTTCGCCTTTTTAGAAAAGATTTAATTAAAGATCATAAATGCCATATATATATCGAAAACACAGATCTAGAGTATATTTCTCTGCAAAAACACCAATAATCTGGATATGATGTGCTCGATCCCAATTCCCAACAGCTCGCTAGCTAATCGTCTCTATACTCGCGCTATACGTGTCACTATATACTACAGCACTTGTGTTCTAATAATTGGCTCTTTCTAGCTAATAATATATAGTCCGCGTGACATGAAATATCTACTTCATCTAGCTCGATCGAGCTAACTAGCATTAGTTCGTATTATCGCACTGAATTGGCGTCTGATGTATATATACGCATATATTCATAACAGCAACAAATCCAAGAAGAAGGCTGAGAAGAGGCAGAGGCAGCCCCGCGTTGCCTTCCTCACCAAGAGCGAGGTGGATCACCTTGAGGACGGCTACCGGTGGCGCAAATACGGCCAGAAGGCAGTCAAGAACAGTCCTTACCCAAGGTCTATATTACCTTCTTTTCCCTACAGTTTCACTTGTTCGTTCCCCATCTATAGTCATTATAATTGCATGTTACACCTATATATATATCACGCAGCTAGCTATATATCGTATATATGCTAATTGTGAGCAAATAATAACCAAGGTACTACCTAAGCATTGTACAACTTAGTATGTAAATTCAAACCATATATGCAGGAGCTACTACCGGTGCACGACGCCGAAATGCGGCGTGAAGAAGCGCGTGGAGCGGTCGTACCAGGACCCATCGACGGTGATCACGACGTACGAGGGGCAGCACACGCACCACAGCCCCGCCAGCCTCCGTGCCGGCGGCGCGCATCTCTTCATGTCAAACGCGCACGCGCTGGCGCCGCACCACCTGATGCCGTCCAGCTTCCGCCCGACCTGATGAGCATGATGCACCCCGCCATGGGCGCAAACCCTAGCATGTTCCTGCCAAGTATGCCTCCTCCTCATATGTCCTCCACACCGTCTCCTGCTCCTCCTCTTCAGCAGCACCACTTCACTGACTACGCCCTCTTGCAAGACCTCTTCCCTTCCACAATGCCCAACAACCCATAATTAACTAACTGCTACACAATTAGCTAGCCTACATCGACACATGAGATGCTGTCGTCGAAATACTGCGCCAAATGTGACCACCTGATCGATCGATGACCTTTGTGCTTGGTCTTGGTCTCTAATGGAGAGGGAACAACTGTTATTGTTGATTAATCTGCTTTTATCTTAAACTTTTGTTTGCGTTTCTTTCCCTTCCATTTGTCAACTCTCCGCTGCGCGTGCGGATTGCATGGGAGGTGCTGGAGATGGAACGAAGTACTTTATAACTATCACTAGAACGGCAACATAATTTATTTATGTACGCCTCTAGACTTCTTGTACATGTGTACTAGTGTATAGCATGTGTTCCTCATTGACTCATTTGGGAGAAAAATTGAAAGAGGAGTATTTGATTTCTCTGGTTCGTCCCGTTTGAAATTCAAGAATATGTTCCCTTAAAGAACTCAGAACAGATGTCACCTCCACTTCTGCTTGTTTTCCTACAATAAAACCTTTATATATGTATGTACTACGCATGCATGGGTGCTTGCGCATTGGATGGATGCTTGTGCAGGCATGGTGCTTCTTTTGTCCTTGCATGTGTAAAATCGGAACTGACAATGCCGGTGTATTTATAAGGCCCCATTTGAAATAATGAGGATTTTTTTAATGTTTTCTGCATTTTTCTGTGAAAATAAACTGATTTTAGCACGATATTGTGAAATTCCTACGTTGCAAAGGTCCTAAAAGAGTTCTGGGGACCCTTCGTGGATTTTTGTTGTTTCAGTTGTAGGGCAACTGAGAAAAGAATTTGATTGTCGTTCGAGTGATATGCTGCATGGTCTCAGCAGCATGTCATATTTATCTTTGCTAGCTAGCTGTGACCTTGCTCATACAGCATGAGAGTAGATCGAGACTCTGATTTTGATTGATTTTAGCTGTGACCTTGCTCATACAGCATGAGAGAGGCTGTGATTTTAATTGATTTTGTTTGGTACATTCCTATCTCAGTACATGTTCATCAATGCAGCGACAGTATGTTGTGGTGTCGCTGTGAATTTTATTATAAATCATGTTAGCTGTATCCTGTTTTAACCAAATTTATTTATGATGTCCTAAAGTTGTGTTCCCCCAGTTTATTCAAATTTATTTATGATGTCCTAAATTATTCTAATTCGTGCATATTCAAGCACAGGGGACAGGTTTGTAAAGAATCGAAAGTACTGGCCAGTCTGGTATATGCTGCATTATATTTTTCCTCAAGTCAAATTAACATATATACTCATAGAGTTGGTACCTTCTGCTCTAGTAGAATAATAGTAGATCCATAAACATGCATGCAGTAATTGTATATTAGTTGTACATATACTGATCATTGTATATGTTGTTTGCTCTTTATCACTCTGTGGGAGACCACTAGACGTATATAGTCATAAATTTCATTTTAAATGAAGTCCTGAATTAACACTTTCACAATTGTTGATTGCTATATACTATATGGCTTATAAGTTATAGCCCTATGTATATGTGCGCAATCTCACTTTAAATTGTGTGTATCAGGGTTCAAAATTTTTTTGGTGAAATTATGTCGACTGTGTAATTTCAGGGATGGACAAAAGGAAAAAAAATCTAAAATTTCGTATTACACTAATACATGTGCTTTGCTGCAAATATAGATATAACTATAGACTCATATTTTGTATTTTTTATGTTGCATATTCTTCTATTCAATAGATTTGGAGTCAGAAATCATGCTACTATTTTGTTTAGAACTAACAATAGCACTTTATGTTTAAGTCCCCAAAAATAATTTGGCAAAATTTCAACTGAATTTCGTGAATTTTGGGATGACTGAAAAAATTGTATTACCGAAATTAAAAACCATCGTGTGGCTGATTGTTACCTTTGATTGGAGTATACATGATGGCTGATTGTTACCTTTGATTGGAGTATACATGATGGCTGATTGTTACCTTTGATTGAGTATACATGATGCATGCATGCATGGAATATTAAGTTATACAGAAGTCGATATATATGTCTTATCTCTCTTCCCTCTTCCATTGTAAAGTCATTACGTGTTGCACCTTTAATTTGTTTCAGCTTTCCTCTTTGCTGTACCTGCTGAATTCCCTAGTTTTTGGTAGTCAAGACTCAAGTGCCATGTCCTTTGATTCCCTCTGCCGTCATTTTTGACCAAACCACCTCCCCCGATATGGTACTCACACACCCCTGAAAGCTAGGGCACAAATTAGCTAATCAATGGCTATATGCATCCTACTGACCATCATGTGCTGATGAAAGAGCGGAATTGTAGGTAGGTAGCTAGCCTAGGGAAATTGACATAGAAAAATAAGTCAATCCAACGCTTTGATTTTAAAATATTATTACATGAAAGTTTGAAAACAATATATATAGCATTATCTCGATCACACACAACAACCCTGGAGGCATGGGAACACGTACAGGATCCAAACGAAGATAGATATATAATATACAGAATGTAAGCGAGACATAGCTACTGGTAGTCATTGCAGTCCGTGTGCGTAATTACTATCATTGAACACCACAACTATACAGTATTTGGCAAAATTGTTTCCATGTGCACGCGCGCATGTTCTAAATATCAAGTCCAACATGTATGTTTTCGATTAAACGCACACGCCTTCTAAACGTGACGATTAGGAGTCCACACACTGGCCCTTGTGTGACAGGGATACCCAGGTATCTTATACGCCTACCTAGCTAATCTCATCATTTAAACTGCTGCGAGCGTTGAAGGCACGATACTTTTATTTGGTCCGGTTTTGACCAGCTATTTTTTATATAAGCTGCAATAGGCAGAGGGAATTGAAGAGAGCCAATGGTAGTTAACTATTTATATAATCTAGGTGGTTGAATAGTCAAATTGGTGATAAGCTGGACTATAAAAACTAGATTATTTAGATCAGCTAGAGTTTTTTTTTCATCAGCTAACAGCTTCTTTGAGTCAATCCAAATATGACCTTGTGTACTCGTCCTTCACGCATACATAAATACTCCTTTTCATTTCAAATTATAGTTTGTTTAACTATTTTATCTTAAGTTTCACTGTTTATCTTATTTAAAAAAATTTATACAAATATAGTCAAACTTAAGTTATTTTTAAAGAACTTTTATTAGTAAAGCAAGCTACAACTAAAGATGTGATATTTAATATAATTGTTTAAATAAGACGAGTAGTCAAACTTAAGGTCAAAAAAAAAAAACGAACTATAATTTGAAATGAAAGTTAGTATGTGATTATGTATGGCCTTCACTAGCTGTACTTGACATTTTTTTTTGAAAAGAATGTAATTGACATTATCAGCTAAGCGGGATTTTTTTTATTTTTAATCCCATAATTAAAGATATTGCAAAAAAAAAAAACTGGTTGGAAAAAGTATTTGCACCACATAGCCCCTTTGGTCGCGCCAGCCTAGCCGGTGTGACAGCACCACTGGCCACGCCGGCCGCATGTGGCGTGATTGAAATCTTACCGGGGCTGGCGCGGCATTAAAAATTTACCCGACCCGCCGGGCGCGTACCCAAAACTCCCGTAGCCCTTGTCACGCCAGGCTTAAGCCTACTTTCATTTCCTCTCCTCTCCTTTCTCTCCAAGGTGCCCGCCGGCCGCCGCTTTGTTCATCCGCCGCCCCCCCCTTTTTCCTCCCCTTCCCTCCCTTTCCTATCCTTCAGTTGCAAAGCAAGGAACAACTTCTCTGCTCCCAATTGCATCATCAAGGTAGTTTTCTTGTGCTTGTTCCCATTCATTTTTCATGTGTATTTATGAATTTGGAGAAAGGGTTTATTTGTGATATGGTTTAGAATAGTCACGCCCGGGCGTTGGCGTGACAAAATACGCCGAACTTTACAGACCCCAAAAAGTCCGTGCGCCGAAATTACTATAATTGACAGGGCATTTACCTCTCCTTGAGCGAGCCGTTCGGCCTCTGCTCGCCTCGAGCCCTGCCGCCAGGCCTCTGCTTGGACATGCAAATCATAACATAAGTGCTATGCATTTGTGTTGCCTCTGCTCATTCAAGCTAACGCCATACTTTATGTGCACATCATCCTAGTTTTTCATACAAATGCGCACCATAGCCATAGTCCGAAGAGAGGACTTAGTGAATGGAAGTTTAGCATTACAGACATATAAAAAGCGCACAAACAAGCATCCAACACTATTAGACTAAACTAGTAGTACTCATTGTAGTCTTCGAAAGCTTGGGTCGGTCGGGAGGCGCCCCGCCCTCATCGCCGCCAAGTGACCTCATCCTCCTAGGGGTCCGGGAGATGTCCATCGCTAGGTGGCTTACTCGGGGAACCGCAAATAAACGAACAATGTTAAACACCACCAAGGATAACATGCACTACTATGGATACAAAGCTCACCACACATATTCTTAGGTGGTCGCCATGCCGCAGACACGCCAACGGTCCTCCCTTTCAATCTCGACGATGAAAAAATTGATCTCCCTCCCTACGAAATCCATGAAAGTCGTGGCGCTCCCTTGTTCGCTAATGAGAATCCTCACGTCATGCTGATCCGTTGCTCACAAAAGTCATCACCAAGCATATTCCATGTGGCAATGGATGGGCCTAAAACACCGTGCTTCATGCGGCATGTTTGCCTTTATGCAGTGCGCTTTAATCCTCTCGCCTTTCATTCATATAAGGAGAACGCACTTTGTTCTCTTGTGAAAATCCTCCCAATCACATGTCTTCCCCGCCTAAACATACATAGAGTAGTGAGCACATACTATGCGACAAATTGGATTCAAAAACTAGAAAAAAGTTGATAAATAAGTAAACTCACGAATAACTCATTTTGGCCCTCCATGCATTTGCCCCCATCCTAGCTCGAAGGAACAACTCCTACGCAAGCCTTGATGCCACATTTACACTTACGGTCCCAAGATCTTTAGACATGGCCATGTTTTTGAAAATGTAAACTCTTTAACCTCCTCCTCAAGGGCCACTGCATACACGTCGGGAAACAATACGAACCATTGTGTTAGATTTTCAACTAGCTTGGACAAGAACAATAATCGAAAGAACACTTACACAGTCCGCGTTGACCACAATGGAAGAATGGAGTGAACATTCCATCCTTACTTGGTTCTTGGAGAACGGCAACCTTGCCACAAAGGCGGGAGGAGGATTCTCTAACCGCTCGGACAAAAACACCAATACCGGTCATCGGAGGAGGATTCAAGGGGGAGGCACCCACCTCTTAAACTCAGCATATGGAAAACTCTTCCATGGGTCACAAGGGAAAACATGATGCGTCTATCTAACATGGCATCACCATCCAACCATTGGTAGAAGTTGCATCCGTTTATACCTCCTAGTGACGGGGGATGTTGTCGCAATGGGCAAATGAAAAAGGCCCGCCTGTTCTAGGATGCCTTGATCGGCTTCACATAGGCCGGTACACCACAAAAACATTTAGGGACCGCATCACCATCTTTGAATGGAGCATCTATGTCATCATGCACCGGATGGTGCACAAACGAAACCTCCTCGCAATGCTCCATTGATTCTATTACAAAATCTTATACATAACAATCAAAATCTCACAAACATGTAACCATAGATAAAATTGTTCCATATGAACTAAAGGATTCATTAGAACAAAATTAAGACACTACAAACCCTACAACAAAGTAATAGCCATTTAATACCTACTTACTTCCATTCAACAACTACTTACAAAATTGCATATACCACGGCAATGTAAAAGATATCCATAACAAATGTGCAACATATCTATAAGAATAAACCTAACTATATAATACTATATATCCATACCACATATGAACCCTAAAACAATGTACTAAGGATGAAAAAAAGCAAACAAATACAAGAATAGAGAGGCATATACAACAGCATAGCAAAGGAAAACCACTTCTCTCAACAACAACCCAAGACAGAAAACCACAGCAGTCAAAACCATAACAGGTAAAATGGAAACAGTGTAAACCAAATCATATCATGCTACCATGGGAGAGTCTTACCTCAAAGAGCAAATGGTTGCAAAAATTGGTGCTTCAACAAAGAAACTAATTACATTGGAGAAGAGGGAGACAAAAGGGAGAGAGAGGTAAAAACAGCTGCTGTCACCGCCGCAGATTGCAAGAAAGAGTGGGAGAAGGAAGGAGGAGAGGCTCGGGCTGGTGGGTTTTAATTGCTTGTCGCGCCTTGACAACTCCACGCTAACGCTGACAGGGGGCGCCCCCACCGGACGCCACGCCAGCCCTGGTCAACACCGATGCCACGCGTTTCACGCCCAGCATGTGGCGTGAAAAAGGCCGGGCGCGACCAAAGGGGCTATGCGGTGCAAATACTTTTCCAACCAGTTTTTTTTTGCAATATCTTTAATTATGGGATTAAAAATAAAAAAAGTCCCAGCTAGCATTGCCTATGCTGATTGCACGTAGGGTCCGTCAGATGGTAATAACACTATTCATATAGATGCAAATTATGAGTATGAAAAATTCATCAATATGTACTCTCTAATACTGAAGAATGCCCGACTGACGGACTGTATTGTCACTGATCTAATTACTTCTGTGAAACTATAATATTGATATTTATGCAGTGGTTTCTGTTTTTAAGTTGGAAGAGTTGGTTCTAGTACCGCGCAAGTCGGCAATACTATCTTGAGTGTTATAATAGTACATTGGTCACTCATCTATATACGACACGGATGACCAGAAGAACGGTTCTTTTTGTCTTTTTTTTTACGAGACAGATGCTGGCCCGTGTTCAGCTATAATTAATTGCACCTAAGAAAAGGTTAAAGTTATTCAGGAAAAAAAGACTAACGTGGCCTATTATTGAGATTCCAGGGGCACGGTTTCGTTTTTGCCCCAAAATAGTAGTGATGTTTTATTGTATACTATGTACACAGGACACAAATAATTGCCCATACTATTATTAAACTGGTGAAGCCAACCCCTAGAATAATATCTTATACCTACTGCTGCAGATCTCCAGCTATATATGTTCCTCTGGCTTTGGATATGATAAAGAAACCGAACAAAATTGTTTCCATGCTGAAGAACCTCTTCAATTTCAATTTAAAACAAAATGATTATGGGATGCATGTTAGCCGTTAGGTTCCTTGGGAATTGGATGTGATGTAATGGATGCGCTCAAATTCAGCCGGGACGATATACGTTAGCCGTTGAAAATTTTGGCTCATAGACTACAATAATTTATTTTAGGCGCCCAGGTACAAGTAACCAGTAGCATTCTTTCCCTATCCACCAGTTTCACCTTCTGACAGCTACACCTCCACAGCACAAGGTCACCTCTTTCCACTGGTCCTGAAGAACAGCATGGGCGTGGGTAATACAGAACCTTGCAGTTAATTTCGTTTGCCCATTTTGCATTCAGGTTTGTCTCTGTTTGCGTCCATCTCCATCACTTGCTTGTTGAGCATGCACCTCATCTCCTTGGTCCTTGCCATCTTCTCTCTTGACTCCATGTTTGCATTTTCATCCATCTCCATCACCTTGGAGCTTATCAACTTAAATAAAGCGTTAGCCTAATAGTTGTCACTCAATTATCAAAACCCAAATGGGTCTTTCTGTCACCTAGTCCTCCATGGGTCATCTAGGAGCTGGAAAAACTCTGAAAGGATCAAGATGCCCAAGAAGGGGGGGAGGGGGGTGAATTGGGCTTTTCTAAATTTAATCGCAACGGTAAAAGCCTAACGCTTAGCCCATTTCACCCCTAGTGCCTAAGTGTATCCTCTATGATTCTAGGACACAAAAGTTATGCTCCCTAGGTTCCAAACCCTACTCTAGCATGGCAATTCTAGCAATGTAAAAACAAGAAGTAAATGCGAGAATGTAAATGCTCAAAGTAAAGAGAGGGAGAGGAACGCGGCGATGTTTTCCCGAGGTATCGGAGAGTCGGCACTCCACACTAGTCCTCGTTGGAGCACCCGAAGGGTGTAGCTCCCCCTTGATCCGCGCAAGGATCAAGTGCTCTCTACGTGATGATTCTTCGTCACTTCGACGCGGTGAATCCCCCAAAACCGCTCACAAGATGAGATGGGCCATCCACAATCACCACCGGATGATCACCATGCTCCCAATCGCCATCGAGCCGTCTAGGTGATGCCGATCACCAAGAGTAATAAGCAAGAACTCTCACTTGACCAAGACTAGCCTAATGAGATGAGTGGATGCACACTTGCTACTCTCTTTCCACTAATGAGGTCCTAAGCAATGGATTATCAAATCTCTCAACCTCACTAGGGCTCTTGCACTCTCAAGCACTCACAAGGTATTCTTCAGCAGTAGAAATGAGCAAGAGACCTCAATTGAATGAGGTAAGGGAGTATATATACCCCCACACAAACCCCCCACACGAAGAGGTATTTCGTGCGCTTTTTAAGGTCGACCGGACGCTGCCAAAATTTGGCACGGACGCGTCCGGGTCGTCTGTTAATGGCTAACTGCACTCGCTGGACGTCCACACCGACCGGGCCGCGTGTCGAAGTCCGGTGAGCACCGACGGGACGCGTCCGGTCCGATTTTTTACCCGATTTTGACCTCTCGAGTAGTGACCGGACGCCCCGACCCCCTGGCCCCCGGCCGGTGTTGATCGTACGTCCGGCCCACTCGGGATCGCTGAACCGATGGCACCGAGCGTCCCGGTCACCGCCGTGGGCGTTGTCCGGTCATTCCGCACACCCACATACACCGACGAACGCGTCCCCGGCCAGCTATATGTGCCAGCGTCCGGCCAAGCCAAAATGGCTCGAACGACTCCCGATTTCGCGACCTCCTCGCATGGCTTCGACTCTACCGATCTTTGGGCCAATTCTAGGGCTACCTAGGACTAGAATGAACAAGTGTGCACCACACCTATCTCACTAGACTCACCTAGGTCAAGTTACCCATTCAAACCCCTCTAATAGTACGACCAAAGGTAAAAACAAAGTCCTAGCTACTCTAAGTGTCTCTCCAACGCCAATTGACACTTAGAACTAGCGCTTCTTAACCTTGTCGCTCATCCTTTGAAAACCAAAAAATGATCTCGATTGTCGGGGGATGAATACCATTGATCGCCTAATCAATCACCATTATCATGACCTAACTCAAACGGTTTCTCGCAAAACACATGTTAGTCACAATAATCTTACGTTGTCATTAATCACCGAAACCCACTAGAGGCCTAGATGCTTTCAATCTCCCCCTTTTGGTGATTGATGACAACAACCTTGAGTATGAGAGTGAATTTGAGGTTTTTCAATGAACTTGAATCGTATAAGCTATTTGACATTAAGAACAAAGAGATTAGATAAGCTTATACGACTCAAGTCAATATGTACTCATTGGAATATGAATGAAATACGAGTACAAAATATAAGGCTCATTTATCGAAAGATAAGCGTGAAAGCATGGTAAATGAGCAACAACATGTGACAAGACATAACATATATATATAGATTGAGTAGAGAGCACATATCATATGCAAAGCACATGTCACACGATATATCACATAACCACGAAGCAACCAAAAGCAAGTATCTCATGATGCATAAAGGTAAAGTATGTATGCATGAGTATCATATAACAAAAGAAGCAACTCCCCTCACACGCCCCCTATCTCACATACTCGACTTTCTCCCCTTTGGTGTCAAACACCAAAAACCTAAGGCCCCCTGAGGAGTTGGGGCCGCAGACGAAGCCGGGTCCTGACGAGCGGTGGCCCATCTCAAACTGTGGTGTAGTCCGGGGAGGACTCGAATCTGCCGCTAGGCTGAGCCTCCTCGACCGACCCCTCGGCCGTGTCTCGGAGGTGAAGCGGTCCGGCCGCTCACTGGTCTGCCTGGCTCAGGTCTCTCGGTAGCGGCCTGACCCCCGTGGCTCGGTGGGTGGCACAAGAGAAGCGGGAGCCACCGACACCGCCACGCCGGGCACCGTGAAATGAGGGACCGGAGCCTCTAAGGTAGGAGCAACCTCGAGGAGGCAAACTCACCGGGCACGTAAGCGCAGAGCGCAATCAAGCCTCGGGTGCAGTAGTGACAGGAGGAAGCCGACTCAAAGGAGGCTCTGACGAAGCAACCGATTTACGGTGAGTCTCTCTCGTGAGTAGTAGTGAGTGGTGCACCCGCCGACGTAACCGACCCAAAGGACGGTCGGAGTGGGAAAGCCGGTGATCTCACCGTAGGTGGCACCGAGAGCTCATGGGGGTCACAAGCACCGACGACGAGGAAGTGGGAGTGAAACCAAGGCGACCAGTGTGTACCCAAATTTTTGAAGAAGCAAAGAACTATGGAATCTCGGCCGGGCGGTGAGCTGAACGGTGCCGACACTCCCCCGACTCAAGTCCTCTAGATCGTAACGCCGAGCCGTGTGTAGAACCGAGGGTCCACCAAGCCGAGTGGGAGGTGAAGTCGAAGGCGGAACTCCAAAGGTGCCTCATCACGTGCTCCATGAAGGCAAACGATCGACGCCGTAGCTCCCGAGCTCGGCCGGCTGAAGTTCGACGAAAGAGAGCTCGAGACTCAAGCCGCGGATCGGGTAGCGCCGCCGCTAGAGCTCGGGGTTCTGCCGAGCGTGAAGGGCTGCAGTGTCGCCGCCCGCCGTGGGCTATCCGCCGAATATCCTGCCTCGCCGCTCAAGACCGGGTCAAACGCTCAAGTAAGGCAAGGAGGGTGGGATCACTGGAGCCTGAACCACCGGCCTCGATCGTGAGCTCGTGGAGGCATCCTCGAGGGGGTGCGTAGTCACCGCCGAACTGTCCGAGGGGGAGCTCTCAACAATATCGGCCAGGCTCGCCTCCATCCGTGTCAACTCGCCCGCTCGCTAGTGCCTCAACGGCCTCGTCCCCGCCGCGCCCGGCCTCGCAAATGCCTGGTCCGACGACGCTCTCGGTGGCCCGGTTGTTCCGGATGGGCTCCAACAAGCCGACTCATGTTGTAGACAGGGAAAGCAAAGGGGAGTGGCCCCCGAACTCGCAAGCGCCGGGGGGAAAGGAGAGATCAGACGCTGTAAGATCACGCAAATCAAGTGAGCAAATGGTAGCTGGCGATGTGTCTTGAAGCCCTCTATGATGGTGTCCTCCATTCTAAAACAATGACATCCCGCATGTCAAAGGCGCCTCAGTCGTGGAGGTAGTAGACTAGCCACCGCCGGATCCCCGGTGATCGCCTCCCCTCGTTGCCTATCCTAGATAGTAAGGTCCTCCTCATCACCTCATTTAGGACACGGGCCGTAGGGGTGAGATCCCTAGAAGACGGCGTGAGCCCGGTCCGAACGGCTCTCTCTCAAGATATGCCGAGCCTTCAACAGTGCAGCTCCTCTCCGCCGTGAGGGCGACGAGGGGGCTTGGTCTGTCTGAAGCAAGACTGGTGAAGCAGAGTGTCTGACGGTGTGGTGCTAAGAAGCTCGTGAGCACGCGGACTGTAAAGTCTGAAGGGCCTGCCACCAAAAGTGAAGTGGATGAACGTGTGCCCTGGGTCAATCCAAAGAGAGGCGTAGAACTCACGAACCCAGGACTCCACGTACGCCTCCTGTAGCCCAATCAAATTGCCGCCAGCCAGAAGATAAGAGAGTGAAGGCCCCGATCACCTCGCCTCGCAGCTTGCTATAACTCGCAGCCAAGTGGGCACACTCGTGGGACCGGATCTCGCACCACCGTTGATGTAAGCTCAAGAAGTCCTCCCCGCAACACGGTGTAGAAACCCTCTGCTGCCCTCGGGTCACACTCCGATGGGAACCACCGGGTCAAAGTCCACACACCGGAGGTCCCCGAACTCGATGGGCATTGGTGGCCCACAAGTCTAAGTGCACAACCGGAGGAGGGACACGTGCCCCCGGGAGGAGGAGGGCGTCCACCACGACGCCGAAGTCTCCGCCTCTAGGGGTGACCTCGAGAGCGAGTACGTGAGGAGCGGCAGCGTGGTGGGTCCTCAGTCGCTCCTCGGTGTCTCGGCTACTCAACCGCCTCTGCCTGCCGGCCTCGACCGAGCCGAATCGGCCGGCCTCTGTACCACCAAGGTCGTGGGGTAGATCCTCGAGCCTATGCCGACTCCCCGATCATCACAGTACGGGTGGGTCGTGGAGGGAGTGGGTGTGCGGAGTGCACGAGCCACGTAAGTAGGTCCGCCTCGTGGATCCTCAAGCTACCACGGGCACCATGTTGGTAT